>JAWNPK010000093.1:180000-473240 GCA_035047565.1 Drosophila mulleri | reverse complement strand
TTGGTGCTACTTGTATTGTTCATTCAGGCATTCCGAAAATTCAAATTTATAGACTAGTGAAATTGAATAACATTTTGATAAATGATCTTTCGACTCTTGTATTTACAGTGGAATTTATTGCACCAATTACAACTCTACGCGCATTACAAAAATAGTTTGTGGGAGTGGTGGGAAGGAGGAGAAAATCTTTTATACAATTGTTAAGTACTTGGAGCAAATAGGCAAAGTGGCGGGTAGGCAGAGTTTAGTAGCATTAGTCCTCATCGTCGGAGTCTATCAAGTATGGACTGTCGAGGGCGCCCAGGCCAGCGGCCACGCCCCCCTCATTGGCAGTGGATAGCTTCGTGCGCAGCATGTGACCCGCCTGATAGTTGTGGACAATGTGATCCGCATCGCCAATGATGACACCGAAGATGCCCAGCTCGGAGACCATGTCTACAATCTGGGGCGGCACATCGCTGCCAGGTCGTATCATGTAGCCCTGCGACAGAGGCGGATGTATCAAGTCCATCAAGATCCAAGCGGAACGCTCCACTCGCGACATGCGCTGTGATTAGAGGAATGAATATACAGTTTATTGTATATCTAGCTGCATAGTTCGCATTCTTAGCTCACCTTCAGAGCATCGGGAATGTCCAAGCCGTAAACATTGTTGCCGCCACCTTCGCGCTGTGGCTTCAACACAAACTTCTCTGGCGTCCGCATGGCCATCTCATAGTTGGCATTGCCCACCTCGTTGTCGTCCATCGAATAGAGGCCGGTAAAGATCTTGCCGACAGCCTTCATCTCCTCCGGATCGTTGATAAAACGCTCCAGGACCGCTGGCTGTGCCAGTGCCTGCTGCACCTTCTTAGTTCCGGCCAAGTGATATTGAATCGATGGACATTTAATAGCCAACGAGGTCTCCATCAGATATCTAGCATCCCATTCACCCTGCGTAGGATAGTGGCCCGGCTCGTAGCCGGCACGGAAATAAATGACGGCCACCTCAGTGTTGCCGCTGATGGAGAAAGAGAGAGAGAGAGTTATATTGAAGCGTGTTCTCATATAGAGTTTATACGCACAGCAGCAGCTCCTTGTTCTGGCCCAACTTGCCCTCCTTGTGCACCTCGGTGAGGGTGCGACGCAGCACTTTGATGTGCGGATAGTTCTCACGGATGTAGAACTCGTGGAAACGCTGATCGCAAATGTTATACGAGATGTCCTCAATAATGAACAGAATGACTGACTTGGGCTTGGCATAGATATTCCAGGCCTTGACCATACCATCGCAGAGACCGGCCAAGGCTTCGTTCTTGGGCATCTAAAGTGAGCGAGAGAAAGAGAGAGAGTATATGTGTGTGTGTATAAGAGATAGTTGAGAGTATAAGATACTCACTTGCTTCAGTTTCTCGGCATGTCCCAGTTCTCGCAGAACGAAGCTGTTGGCAAGGGAGGGAGGGTGGTTGCGGCATTCAAAGAGAAAACGCAAGATTAGCAAAACTTTTACACTTGGCAACAAAATTTAAAAAAAAAAAAAAAAATCCAAATCTAATTCAAAACAAGGATATTACAATAACAAACAAACGAAAAAAAAATTATTTGTTAGTAGTAGTTAGTCAGAGGGGGTAGGTGGGTGGGGGTGGGGATTATTTACAATACGAGTAGTAAGTTATAGCAGGCAAAAACAAAATATACATATGTGTATATAGAGCGGGTATTACGGGGTTCGGTTCGGGGTGTGGGGGGTTTAGTTAAGGAAACGGAAACGGGATTAAAATTGGAATTGGAATAGCAATTCAAAGCTCAAGTTAAAGCCATAACCAAAAGCCAAACATTGTTTGTGCGTGTGTGTGTGTGCGAGTGAGTAAAAGAGACAACAGCAGTGCGTTTGTGTGGAAGATCGTGTTAAGAGCAGGAAGGGAGAGTAAAGGCAGTAAGTTCAGCGAATGAGCGAGAGCGACAGAGAAAGAGAGAGAGCGTGTGAAAGAGAAAGAGAGAAAAAGAACGAGAGGGGAGAGGGAGAGTGCAATTGCATGCCATTTCTAGTAGTTTTGATGAGTGGGCGCGACCTTCAAGTGGTTTGTAATTACAGATGAGTGGGCGGTTGGAGTTGGTACTGAAGTGCGTGCAACTTAGTATATATATATATGTGTGTGTGTGTGGGTGTAAGTACACAAACCCGTCTCAAATTCTGAAGTTGGTAATTTGAAACAAGTTCTCAATTTGGACTATACTATAAAATAAGGTGTAAATTTAATACTTTAAGAGATGTGAATTGTACATGAGAAAGAAAATTGAGAAAAAGTGTGTATGTGTAAGTGTGTTGGTGTGTGTGTGTGTGAGAGAGAGAGAAGAGCGCATAATACTTTTGCAGAGGCACCAAGTGTGTAGCAATGCCACCGAAACTGGAGGCAATCGTGTTGATTTCAACCTGCTTTATTGCACAGCCCTCGTACACGTGAGCCAAATAGTCAGAACGTAATAGACCGACGCTATAAGCCTGCAATTATGATCGTTATATATTATATATATATATTTAGAAAGAGATGTGTGTAAATTACAGTAACTGCTTAATCAAGTACATAGCAGTAGCCCTTAGCCTAAGCTAAACTAAGCTAAATACGTATGTATGTCTGTTAACAGTAAACAAAAAAAAAACAAAAAAAGAGAAAATTATAATAAATATATTTGTTTAGTCTAAAATAAAAAAAAATAAAATATATTAAAAATACTGAGATTTTGAGAGTGGGCAACGCTCAACACAGGTGTTGAGTGTATGTGTGTGTGCGAGAGAGAGAGAGAGAGAGAGAAGATATGAAAGCGAAAGCATGGATATCGATGCAATTTATCGGGTTCCGATTGTTCTCTTCAAATATCTGGCAAAGCGCAAAACGCCAGCTTCAAGCGGATGAATATTTCACAAATATTTTAAACGTTTTTATTTTTAGAGAACTCCGACTACGTAAATGTTGTTGTCGTCGCTATCGTTAAATATTTTTTGATATTGTATTTCATTTACAGCGATATTAAGTGGACATTAACAGAAATCTGAGCGCGACTCATTGCATGATATATGAGCACACACATGTGTGTGTGACAGTGTATGATTGTAGTCGTGTATCACTCATTTGTGTTTTAAGGGTTTTTGTTTTTGTTATTAAGTAGTTGACACATTGCGATAAGACGCAGGTTATTTAAACACCTGCAAATTTGACTGTATTAATAGATTCGCATATTTGTAACTGTAAAAAATAAAAACCATTCGAGCGACAACGCGTAGGGGGGAACGGACAAAAGTTGAAAGAAAGGAAAAAGAATTATAAGTGATAGAAATAGAAGCACAACCATTAAGCTGCACATACATACGTAGAAGAGCTTAATACGTATGCACATACATATATGTATGCATGTGTGTGTGTGTAAAAGAGCTGTTAGGTTAAGTATAAGAGAAAAGCATTGCAAGCTCAACAGGCAAAGCAAGGCAAGGCAAGGTGAGACGGGGATGGACAGGGCTGAGGCGGAGTGAACGAGTGAGCGGACAGCTGTGAGCACTGGACACCGGTTGTTATTAAGGGGGGGACGGGGTGGGTCAGCGCAGGGCAGAGCATATTTAATATCTTTTTCAAAAAGCAAACTAACAACTACAGATAACATTTCAAGGACTCAAAAGCAAACATGTAAATATATACATAGATATACATGCTTGTATACATACATACATACATACATATATATTTGTATATAGATAAGACGTAAACATAAATTTATGAAATAAATCATATATTAAATAATTATTAATTAATCAAATGGACATAATATTGAAAATAGCCAGGATAAAACATGACACACACACGCACACACATACAATTCAAAACAAAGACACAACCACGCACACACACACATACATGCTGTTTGTATCACATGCATGTATATAAATAAAGTAACGTTAAGCATGCAGAGTTATTGTTTATTTATTATTATAATTTTTATTTATTTATTTTTTTGTAACCTAGACCATATCCTTTATAATACCCGAATCTGATTCAGCTGTCGGCATTAGTTAGTGTTCGATTCAAAAAAATTCTTTACAAATAGAAAAGTTCAACATTCAAATTTCTGTTTCTGATTTAATAATCAGTAATTGGGCTATTTCCAGACCTTCTAGCTTCTACTATCTCGCGATTAACAGCCTAACGACAATAAAAATAAAAATGTAACTTTATAGAACGTACCATGGGCTCTACATATGTACGTATGTATGTATATATTGTATAGTATACATACATATGTATATAATTCCAAATATCGGATAACAAATTTTACGACTGCAATACTGCCTGTCATCTTATATTTTCCTACAATGTATTTTACAGTAACGAACTGCATAGAAGTTCGACTCTTATAATAGCATTTTTCCTACAGGGTATAATTCAGTAACGGCTTGTATAGAAAGAAGTTTAACTCCTACAATTAGTCAATGCACACTGTTTTAGGTTACTTTGTCGTGTGTGTGGGTGTGTGTGTAAGAATGTATGTGTGTGTATATTTGTGCGTGTGTGGATGGCTTTGGTTAGGCTTCAGCATATGTATATAAGGCAATGCAAGTGTATATATGATAAAGAGAGAGAAAGAGAGAGAGAGGGAGATTTATATAGGTAGAGAGCAAAGATCATGAGATAGAGAGACAGAGAGAGAGGGAGAGAGAGAGAGAGAGAGAGACAGACAGCACCTTTGTATGGTTTTACTTGCTGGTCCCAAATGGCCAAAACCCGATGCTATCGTATTGATCTCAACTTGTTTCCAGCAGCAATAGGCCGATGAGGAGCTAACGCTGCGCTGAATGCACGGCTTAGCAGTCGGATTTGCCTTTCCCGCCTTCGTGCTCGCCTTCGCGTCCGCCATTCGCTCCTCCTGCTCCTTCGCATCATTGCCAGCGCCAGCGCCGACGCTTGCACTCGGTTCCAACAGGGGCGACAACTCCGGGCAGCGGGACTCCAACATCAGATCGCTGCGCAGCATGCCCAATGAAATGCGCTTTGGTGGCGAATGGATATGCGCGCATGTGAGTGTGTGTGTGTACGCGTGCGTGTGTGTGTATGTGTGTGAGTACAAGTGTTTAGAATGTGTGTAGATATCGGTATACGAAATACGATAACGATTACGATCAAAACGAGCAACACACACCATTCGTTTTTGATATTTCGGTTGGATTTTTCGGATTTTCGGAATCGGTTATTCGAATCGATTCGAGTTTTGATTTATGCGCAATTTGTTAGATATCATTGGGTTTCGATATTCATTGGTTTTCATTTTGTTTTTTTTTTTTTTTTTGGGAAAGGAAAGCAGAAAATTTCAAATCAATGCGTAAGTAAATTTTTGTTTTTTGTGGATAGATAAACGTAAAGCTGGGCATATCAACAGCGACAACAACAATAACAACAACAACGCAAACATTAGGAGTAGCACCACAAAAACAAAAAAGAGATTGAGAGAGATACACATAGAGGGGGGAGAGAAAACGAAAAGAAAGTAAAAAAGGAACTAATCAATTTTAGACGACATTAAGATCGTATTTTCTTTTCTTGAGCAGTTATCAGTGTTGATAAACAGCAATAGTAGTAGAAGCAGCGGCAGCAGCAGCAGCAACAGCAGCAGCAGCGATGCCATGTACTCAAGTTGTCCAGGATGTGCGCATAAATCATGTGGTAACGCTTGAGATTAGCTGTTGAGCCGATTTGGCTACATTGACTATGGGATTTATGATGGGGCGATAAGATAATGGAATATGAGATAAAGAGCAACAGAAACAGACATATACATATATAGAAAGAGTGCTGGGTGGGTGGTAGGTTGTTTGGGTGTTGGGGGGTGTGGAGCGTTAGAGTAAGCGACAGATATCACTTTAGCTGTTCACCCAGAATACCTGCACTAGCAGCCTGTCCCTAAAGATCAATGGATATATGGGATGCTGACCATCGGCATGGATGTAGGTGTGTAGGGGTATACGTGTGTGACTGTGTCGGTGTTATGGGTGTGGGTGTGAGTGAGCGGGGTGCGGGTGGGCGTGACTGATGACGAACAAAATGTCTCACCTGGGTAAAGCCAAGGGCAAGCACCTTGCGATAGATATTAAATAGATTTGCCGTAAACTCATCCACTTTGATTGTCTCCGCCAGTGTCGTCGTGATAAACTCTTCATCGTGCGCCACATTGTGCATTAATCGATTGATTATCGGCTGTAATGCGATTGCCTTCTCGAATTCCTTGCGCGGAAAGGACGACGGCACCAGCACAAAGGGCGCAAACTAACATCAAGAGAGAGGATTCCATTAGCTGTGTGTAGCTATAGGCTTTGCATAGAGGCACTCACGTTTAGGGAGTCTGGACTGAAACTAGTTTTGGAACGCATAGCGGCGCCGTGCATGATGGCATAGTCCTTGGCCTTGGCTATCACCTCGACCAGCTCGTCCTTTTTCAGCGGCAATTTGATGCAGCCGCGCAACACGGGCGTATTTTCGTCCACAGACATTTTTTCGTTTGTTGTTTGTTTGCGAAACACTTCTGGAGCTAATTAAATTGCGTTGTCTTTCGCTCGATGCGGCTTCTATTGTTGCTGGCCTCTTTAATCGTCTGCGTCAGCTGTTGATGCAAATGTCACGCTGTGCGATCGTCGCTTTGGCTACCTGTTGCATGCGCGCCTGTTTGTATACTGTACGTGGAATTTGTGTCGGATTGTCAGAGACGCGTCCTCAATGCACCAAATGTTATGAAAATTGAATTTCACAATATTATTCAGCACCACGGCACAGTCGATTTACGATAGATTTGTTCTTTCTTTTTATTCAGAATGGCGAGTCGGCTCTGTTAAACGCGTGGAGTGCTCCTCTGTTAACGTGCGGCGCCTTGCTATTAACATGACCATCGAAAATCATTCGGCTAGTCGGTGCTGTTAACCGTTACCGGCTTCTGTCAACATCAATTGACCCGCGATATATGGCCACACTTCGATAATGGGCTGTTGCTAAAAAGAAGAACGATATTTTTACTGGTTTTTTTTTCCTAATAAATTTAAATCTAGCCAAAGAGAAAAATACAAATATTTGTTTTATTTATTTGTCACTTTTGATAGATATAGACACATTCATATTTACATGCATATATATATATATGCATGTATGTATGTGTATATATAAAAGTAGTCATTTAAGAATTCAATAACGTATATATATATATATATATATATAGTATAGTATATATAGCTATATAAAATGTTTGCAAAAAAAAAAAAATAAAATAAAATAAAATAAAAAAAAACCTGTGTTAAGCATATTGTGTATTATCGAATTTAAATACAATTTTAAAGTTCTTCCCAATTCTAAACTGGCTTTGGAATAAACTTCATTTAGTTGGGCTGACTTGATTTATACGTTTCCTGAGCTCACTTGTAATTGTTTTCTCCAAGTAACGAGTCGCTCAAATTGTAATTTTCAAAAAAATAAAATTTTGCGAATAATTTAATAATAACCAATTTTTTTCTATTACGGTTTTAGACAAGCAACTAAGAAACGCGAAAAGTAAACGAATTTAAGCAGCAGCTAAGAAAATGCCACGCGGAAAATTCCTAAATCATAAAGGTCGCAGCCGTCAATTTACTCCAGTCGAGGAGCTTCAGCGCGAACGTGAGGTAGAGGTGTGCATAATGTCATCACAGCTCAAGAAGTTAAACGCGAGCGTTAGCAGCATTGATTCCGTCCGCGAGGGAGGGAACAGCAGCGATAAAAGCTCCGAATTGGGAAATCTGGCTGGCCGTGCTAATGGGAACAGCAATAATAGCAGCAAGAGTAGCGCCAGTGGCAAACGCAAAAATGGCACCACGAAGAATCGCAAGCTCGGCGGAGCTGTTGAGGGGTTGATTGAGATCTCGAACCCGAATCGCCCCATTAAGAAGTCCCAAAAATTGGTCCTACTTAATAAAGATGACGACGACAAGATCTCTGAAGAATCTTTGCTAGAGAAGCGTCGTGAGCGTGCTCGAGAGAAGCCGCGCTCCAATTCAAATCAGAAAACGGTCAGCGAGGCCAATGCCGATCTCGCTCGTCTTGCTATCGTACGCAAGAAACGTGAAGCGGCTGCCGAGCAGCGTTTGGCTGCTAAAAGGGAGAGTAGCAATCCTGCCGGGGATGGAACAACACCAAACGCATCCAAGTCTGATATATTCATCAAGAAGAAGAACAACAAACACAAGTCACTGACCATGGGCGGGGGAACCAATGAGTTCCTCAAGAAACCCAACACCGAAGAGAATAATGGCAAATGTGTGAGGGGCGGCCGCAATAGCAACAAACGAAATGTCACTGGACAGGATTAAAGAAATAATGGACCGAATGGGACCCCAACTGAAAGAGGGAACCTAAAAACAATAAACAGCAGCAAAAAAAAAAAAACAAAAAAAAGGAAAAAAAAAAATGAAAATAACACAAAAGCTTAGAGGAAAATCAACACAAACCAAAGTAGGCTAGCTCAGAACTGTTCGGGCCAACATATGATATATGTATACATACATGTATGAATATAGTATATATATAGCTTAGCCTTCAGTCATTTCGATTTCATTTCAAGTTCATTTCGATTTGTAAATTTTGAGTTACCTACACGAATAAAACAAATAAAAACTACAGCAAAATTATTTTGTATTCAAACTGATGCCACTCCAGCCTAGCCGCTTTACTGTGGATGTAATCAGCTGTGTGTACATACATACACATGTATAAATATATATATAGCATTTAAGCGGTATATGTATACGTATGTATAATCAATAATTTCTAATCAATTTAATCAGATTGTGTGGGTGTGCGTGCGCTTGCGCTAATCAAAGTGAATAAACACATTTTCAAAAATCTATCAAAACGGCAGAAAGCGCGCGCACGCTTACACGTCGATAGGCAGGCATGCACGCTTGCGCGTTAGCCAACACTTATTTTCTTGAGTGAATAATGCAGCACTGGCCTGACAGCTGCCGGCCTACCAGTTGTCAATAGACTTTTGAGTTTCAGCATCAGTGAAAATAAGCGTCCGGCTGGACAAAGCAATAAACAGCAAAATTAAAAAAAAAAAAGTTTTCTAAAATAAAATACTACAAAATGGAAGGCAAGCCATTGAAACGTATGCGCTCTGATGACGATGAGACCAACAATAATGTAACTCAAACCAAAGTCTGGGTGAATGAGAAAATTAACGACTCGTGCGATCCTGAAAAAATGAAGGCAGTTCATGGTAAGTAGAAACAATTTTTATGTGCCTCAAGGCAGCCGACAAGCTCAGACGCATACATGAACAAATAGCGGAACCCATGCAGAAGAGCAGATATCAAGTGATATCACATTCATATGCATTTTTTGCAGAAAAAACAACGAAAATGCTTTTCAAGGGAGCCGCTAACGCTGATGAGAAAAAAGATGAGCCAAAGGAAGAGACTACACCTCCGTTACCGGCTCCCGTTAGGTCGACAAGCTTGTGCGACCAATATCAGCTGATTGGCGATGGCAATATAATACTGCGTGACATGAATCCAGATGCTGCCAATCCGGGTCTGGAGCGTCGTCTATCCACATGCTGCCATCGTCCGACCCTGATTCGCGGCACTTGCGTCAATTGTACATTTGATTTATGCGAGGAATGCGGTTATTCGTGTGTCGAATGCAGTCAGTTTATATGCCGCACTTGTGTCACTCTGTTGTAAGTATCCTATTATTTTTCATTTCGGGCAGAAAAATGCTGCTCTTACTAAATATTCATTCTCTCTATCTCTCCTGTCATCCATTTTTTTTTCAGCGGCAATCGTCCGGAAGAAGCCGAGCATCCACTGTGCGAAGTCTGTCAAATGTTCGTGGCCTAAGTGAGGTGTGCACTTACCAATACACACACACACACCAGCACTCACTCACACAGTCGCCCAAACACGCACACACTTGCAGGCAGGTGCAATAAAACAGAAAAATGTATACTTTATGGCATTAAAAATGAAAAAGATGCACAAATCAAAATAAGTAACCAACGTCTGTTATGAGAAGCTCCATTGGTGCCTTTAACAAAAAAAAAAAAAAAAAAAAAAAAAAAAAATTGGATAAAAAATAGAAATGCTGGCTGGCACGGTTCTAGCTAAACACACTCACACACACACGCCCACGTACAATACCTCCCTTAAACTCACTCACTAATACTGGCACATACTCATACGCTCGCACATACATGCATATACGCTTAAAACAACACTAATCGGAATTAAATTTCATAACTTAACTTTAAATAAATCTACCAAAAAAATAAACAGAAATAACAAATGGAACTGATATAATAATATAAACATAAATAAAAAATAGAACTGATATAACTAATATCAATATGCAAATGATTGATTTATATGATACTTGTCAATGCATCCATACAATATATTGCAAATTCTATTTGTTAACAGTTAATCAGTTTGTTAATCTTTCCCCCTCTCTCTCGCGGTATGCATCAAGCTGAGTTCCTAAATTGTGAACACAATATGTGAAGATAGAGAGAGAAAGAGAGTGAAAGGGGACTTTTACACGCATTAATGCATTGAAATTGTAAAACAATGTTGCAATATATTTAATGTTAGTCACATTTATTCATTGAAGAAACCAAAAAATAAAAAAGAGAACATAAATTGAAATATAATACACATCTCTTTCGTCTCTTTCTTTTTGCCGGGAAACGCTAATCTCTCCTTGCATCAACTCTCTGTGGGACCACTCTCCAGCTTAGACCTTGCCACGGAACTTGTGGTATTTGTCATGCTCCTTGATGAGGCTCTGATACATGCGTGCGCCCGCCTCGCTGCTGGAGCGCAGTATAAAGTGACCCGAGCGATGGTCACATATCGAGATTAGCTCGTGACAAAATCGATCCACTTGCAATTTGATCTGTTCAGGAATAGAGCAAGAGATTAAACCGAATCCAGAACAAAGTGTCTCCCGCCTACCTTCTCGAAGAGCGTCGTGGGTCGCTCGGTGCCAATCATTTGCTTGATGGTGAAGATGAGCAGAAACGGTGCCACACGCTTCATGGCCAAGGCCAGCGGCCCGGCTGCAATGCCCGCCATGAGGGTTGCCAGCTTCAGCCCCAGCTCGGCCAGCCCGTCTAGTTCGTCGTTCGTCAGGCTTTGCGCCTGCTGGCGTTCGCTGCGATAGCAGACAATCGACTGCACCAGGTCCTGGCAGATGGCGCTCAGCTGTGCGGCCCGATCCGACATGAGTGTGGCATGCTGGCGCAGCAGGAGCAAACAGTTCTCCGACAGCGTTGCGTGCAGCCGCCGAAAGTCCTGCCAGCTGCCGCCGGCTAGAATGAATCGTTTTATATTCAGGTCCAGCATGCTGGCCAATATCGAGTCCAGAGTTTCGCCAGTTAGCGGCACGGTGCGATTGTTGGCCAAGGCGCTCTGTGCCTCCAGCAGGCGCAGCACATGGTGGGAATAGGCGGCATCACTGGGCGCTGGCAGACGCAGGGAAACATTGCCGCTGATCAGCTCAAACTGCTCATTGAGCATCTACACGGTGAGAGTAAGGGAGAGGGGGAAATTAACCAAGATCTAGCCAAGAGGAAAGCTTTTTCTTACCGCTCCCTTGATGCTGCTCAGCGAGCACTTGGCAAAAAGCGTCATAAGGACGAGCACGTTCTGCAGGCTCGTATGCTGTGCCGGTGTCTCTGGTCGCTGCATCTCGTCCAGCTGCTGGCCGAGTCCTCGCAGCAGCAGCAGAAAATCCTCGTTCGTCTTGTACCCAATGATGAGCTTGATGGCGGGCTCAATGCTGGCCATGTCCAGCGCAGTGCTGACGGCAATATCCTTATTCAATTGCCGCCAATAGCTATCGAGCACAAACTCAATCTCGTCCTGGTCCAAGTGCAGCAGTTGCCGGTGCGTCAAGGCCACATTCAGCAAGCGTATGGCATGGGCATTGCGATAATTCAGCTGAAGCAGGCGATGAACGAGGGAAGTTAGTATAATATAAAGAAGGTTCTTCTGGCTATTCGGATTCGTATTCATATGGAACATGATTTCCCATTGGGCATATTGCAATTGAAATTGCGCGAGGATATATATGTATATGTATGTACATATGTATGTATGTGTAAGTAGTTATTTGCATGTGTGTCTTAGTGTAAGTATGGCGTTCATGTGTGTGTGATGAGAATAGAATATAATAGGGAGCATAGATGAGCCGACTAGTAAATGCTCAGCCGACTTCTCTTTCAGCTTACCGAATGTCCTATGTAGATCTTGCAAATGCGCCTAAAGTTCTCGTCGATGGCTGGCACAGCAACCGCCTCCTCCGACTCCTGCTTGGTCCCCTTGACGTTCTGCTTTTGCTGCTTGGCCTCCTTGACGTTCGCCTTTTGCTGCTGGTCCTCGTCGACGTTCTCTTTCTGCTGCTTGGCCGCACGATTGATGCAGCTGCTCAGGTAGACGGCATAGCCGCTGAGTGTCTGCTGCACGAACTCCTTGTAGACGGCGGGCGACTTTTTCTGCGAGCGAAACTTGTGACTGACGAACTGGCCATAGATCTCGAGCAGCGGCTGCAGGTGACGCTGCATGCGTCGCGCCTGCATGCCTGTGCCGCTGGCCAGGGTCTCGATGGCGAGCAGCAGGAGGCGGCAATGCGAGGCCGACAGCTCTGGCAGCTGCTCGCGGAAGAGCGCGGCGGTGCTGGCCAAAAAGAGATCGCTGCCGGGCGTCAGGCGACGTATGCAGCGAACAAAGAACATCTCATAGAAGCGCCAGGCAGTGGCATTGACCTCAGCCGCAGTATCAGTCCCATCCGCATCCATGTTGAGCGGCACCAGCTGCAGGAGCTGCGCCAGCTGCGGCAAATGGCTGCACAGCGGCAAAGGCTGACCAAAGTGCAAAAGATCTAGAAGAGCATGGAGTTAGCATGTGTATATATATGAAGCGGGATTGCCGGGGAGATTTACCTATGAGCTGTTCGAGCAGCTGGTTGGACAGCTGCAGCAGTTGGGCGCGTCGCACGTCTTGGTAGAGCGTGAAGAGGAGCAGCCAGAGGCGCAGCTTGAGGCTGCTTTGCAGCTGGGCCAGTGGCAGCTGCTGCAGTGCATCAATTAATTCCTGTGTGGATTCAGCGGGCAGCGCTGGTTGCTTTGTGCTCTCACAGCTATCGCGCAGCGTTGTGGCCAGGGCTGTTTCATCTGTCGCCTGTGGCATCTGTTTGGCCAGCAGGCAGCCCTTGATCTTGGCCAGCTTCAAGCTATCCACGAACTGCTGCAGCAGCTGCATTGTCAACAGTTCCACGCACTCGGCATCCTCCAGAAGATTGGATAACTGTTGCTTCTGCTGCTGCTGCTGCAATCGCATTTCCTTCTGGGCACGTGTCAAGTGGCCAAAGAGCTGCTGTGGGAGTAGCTCCACTAGCGCATCGGGACAAGGCGCCAGCCGCTGATTGGGCAGGAGCAGCCAGCCGGACAGTGTGAGCTGCAGTTCGAGTCGCTGCAAGCGCTGGCGGCACAGAGATTTGCCAAAGTTGTGCACGCGCTGATGGATTAGCTCCCACTCGTCGCTGGAGAGAAAGCGCTGCAATTGCGGCAGTGCCGGATTCGACTGTTTCTGCGCTAGGTCATCCGGCCAGTAGTAGGCCAGAAGCAGATCGAAGTTATTTGCCCGCTCCACACACTCCAGGAAGACATTCATGGTGCGCCGGTTGTGCTCCAGCGAGAGCAAATACTGTCCGAAACGCTGCAGCACCTGCATCGTGTGCTTGCGCTGCTGCTCCAGCTCCACATGATGCTGCTGTAAGTGCTCCGCCAGGCGGGTGCCGAGCAAATATTGCGAGAGCAGCGTCGCCTGGAGCTCGATGGCAAAGTTAAGATTGCACGGCAGGACGGCCTTCGAGTCGGGCTCCAGCAGCTCGGCAAAGCTGTGCAGGAGACTCTTCCAGATGACGATCGAGGGCTTGGACATCAGCTGGCTGACCAGCCGGATAAACGCGGCGCCTGCCGTTGAGCCTGGCCAGGTCTGGGCCAGGGCATCCGTGCTGTAGCTAATTACGTTTGGTTGACAACTGGAAGTGGAATTTGATTTGAGTAGGAGCTGCACATAGACATTCACTAGCTGCTCCAGTTCCTCCTCGGTTGGCTGCTCCGGCTGCGGTTCCTGGCGAATGCGTTTGCCAGTCTCAAAGTTGGGCAGCTCGAACTTGTGCAGCCATTCGCGCAGTGACTTCAGCAGGATCATAACGAAGCGTTCGGTGCGACTCAGGCGACGGCACATGTCCAACAGCAGGACGAGATATTCGGAGTACAGCTGCAGCTCCATTTCGTTCCGCTTGACGGCGCACATCATCCAAATAGTGTACTGATAGATATGCGGCTCCACCAGCATGGGATTGAGCCGCAGCGCTGCACAGAGCATCTGCAGCACTCTGCCCAGATGCCGCTCCCGGTTTCTGCTTACGAGCCTACACAGTAGATTTGCCATGTATGTGATGCCCGTTTTCTTCAGCTTGTCAGAAAAGTTGAGCTGAATGTTGTGGCGACGCAGTGCGTCCAGTGCATGAGTGGTCAGCACTAAAGCTATGAAAGGATGTTGGCGCTTGTACTTGTCTTTAGCTGTACTTTCATTTTCATTGTCCACCTTTTGTGGCACTTTAAATTTCAATATGGGACTCAACATCTTGAATAGCTTGTCCATGTCGTAGCGATTATTCACCAATGCACACTCCAATATTAGCATTTGCACATGCAGCGGCTGTTCGATTATCAGATCTATTGCAACAAGTATACGCAGATGCTGCGTGAGGTGCATCTCCAAAGCGGACAGCTGCTCAAAGCAGCAGAATCCGTGCTTTCGCAGCTGCAGCAAGAGCTGACATAGCGGATGCAGTGCACCGTTCACATAGGCCTTCAGCAGACGATCGTTGTTCTGGGCTCGCTGCACATAGTCACGGAGCTGCTGCAGCAGAGGCAGCATAAAGTCCGCATGTCGTGGCTTTGGCTCATCGTTGTTGTCAATCAGCAGCTGTCGCTCGTAGCAGCTAAAAAGTGTGCCATAGCTTCGCATGACCAGATCATAGTCGGCACGCAGTGCATCCTGTACCAGCTCGAAATTGAGTAGGCATTTCAGCAACTGTGGATGTCCCTTGGCCTGGGCTGGAGGTGCTTTATCGATGCGTTTCAGCACTGCCTCAATGAGCGCCGATTTTGTGGCAACGGTCACCAGACCTGGTTGAGCACGCAGGCTGAACAGTTGCTGCAGCTGCTCCACGGGCATTTCTACCTCCTCGACAAGTGTATCCGCGATCCATTTGCAAACGACTTCGTGTTTGTTTATATACACAAAATCCAGTGATTGCCAGATTTTAATAGCGAATTCCAGGCGCGCTGTATACGTCTTGCTCTTGTCGTCGAGCCATATTCGTAGCTCTGCAATAATTTATTTAATCATTATACGTTTTTATTTAAAACGTGCAGCTTACCTTCGCCTATTTCCATGTTGCAAATACAAATTGCGATAACGATTGCATTGCGCACGTGTTGCGCTATTATCGATTAACGCTGTACAAAAATATTGGATAGCCGTGTAAAATACTAAAAATAAGAAGGTAATCAAATAAAGCAATGTGAGTATATGTTGACTGCTTTATTTATTCAATATCTTAAATATATTGTATTATTGTTATGATTATAAATTGGTTTGAAAACATGTTGCTTGAGCTTGTTTCTGAAAATAAGTAGTTCCCACTTAGTGCGAGCTGACGTCACAAACTCTATCGATAACATCGATAGCTATGTGTTATCTTTCAACTGTTATTATGCTTTGCATCAGCTGTTTTAGTTGCGTTTGCGGACCATTTGTGTGGGGGTCAAAATTTACTAGTTTTTTTCATTATATTTTGTATACATAATATGGTAGCATATAAATGAATGGTGGTGTAACATTAGAATCATAGCTTACTGTATGAATGCCTGTTCTATAAAATAGTAAAATATTGTATAAAATCACAATGTTGCTGAATTGCACAAGGGTGAAGCACATGTGCTCAACCTTACGAATTACTCAAATACCTTCCGCCGTCCCTAGATTTCCAATTAATTTGTCTAACCTACATAACCACCTACTGAGACGACAGCATCATTATCACCCTCATCTTTATAATATTCGGCCGTCTGCTGGGCGACAGCTGCTTGGCTCCCCCTTATCGACAGGTGCCTGTGGTGGTGCAATAGGTGCCCGCGCATCCAGATGGACGGCACGTCTGCTCAACGTACGACGATGCATGAGCAGCAAAGAAGTCAAGCTGGCCGTGCCGAAAGCGGTCTTTAAGACCACCAAATTCGAGACCTCACGGCTCATCCATATGATGAAGGAAGAGAAGTGGGTGCTCCTAAGTATGGTCCGCCACCAATCGATCTATGCCAATGAGTCTTGCTCATACGATTAGGCTTCTTTCGTTGCAGTGGGGCTTGCTTGTTTGGTCATCTCCTCGGCCATCACCATGAGCGTACCCTACTTCCTAGGCAAAGTCATTGACATAGTGTTCAACAAGGATGGCATGGATGAGTCGGCCATAACCAGTTTACGAGACTACTCCAAGATGTTGCTCGTCGTCTTCATCATTGGCGGCCTGGCCAACGCGTCGCGGGTCTATTTGTTCGGCACCGCAAGTGAGCCTGCAGCAAAATTCGACTTTATCTCTCTGTCTCACACTCTCTTTTCGTACTTTCTCCGCTTTACTCCGCACAGCATTGCGTATTGTGCGCCGACTGCGCTCCAATCTGTATCGATCGGTGCTCATGCAGGAGGTCTCGTGGTTCGATACACGCGGATCCGGCGAGCTTATCAACCGCTTGAGCAACGACACATACTTTGTGGGCACCTCGCTCAGTCAGAATATGTCCGATGGCGTTCGCTCTCTGGCCATGATTGGTGTAGGCACCGTCATGATGGTGCGTCCAATGCTTTCATCAATCTCTCAACTACTATCGATCTACTATCTCTCTCTCCCTCTCTCACACTCGTAGGTCTACACGTCGGCCAAGCTGGCGCTTGTCAGTGCATTGGTTGTGCCGGCTCTGGCTGGGATTGCCATCATGTATGGACGCTATGTGCGCCGCATAACCAAAACCGAGATGGACAAATTCGCGGAGGTGATGAAGCACGCCGAGGAGCGGTTCGGCAACGTGCGCACCGTCAAGATCTTCGGCCGCGAGCACAACGAGTGCGCGGAGTATGACAAGAAGCTGGACGAAGCCATCGAAATTGGCTACAAGGAGACAAAGGCTAGATCCATATTCTTTGGCCTGGTGAGCTAACTGAGAGGCAACTCCAATTGAACTTAAGTCACAGTTTTCGCCCATATATTCAGACCGGATTCTCGGGCAACGCGGTCATCATATCGGTGCTCTACTATGGCGGCACTTTGGTGCTCAACGAGGAACTCACCATTGGCGCCATGACCTCGTTCATGCTGTATGCCGGCTACACAGCTGTCGCCATGAACGGCCTGTCCAACTTTTACAGCCAACTGAACAAGGGGATTGGCGCCTCGCAGCGCATTTGGGAGATCATGGACAGGAAGTTTGCCATGCCCATCGACGAGGGCATTATCCCAAGAACTAAGATAATTGGCGAGGTTGATTTTAAAAATATTACCTTTGCCTATCCGTCGCGCAAAGACTGCGCAGTGCTATCGAACTTCTCACTGAAACTACAGCCAAACCAGACGACCGCCCTGGTGGGGCGATCTGGGTCGGGTAAATCAACGTTGGCAATGCTCCTGTTGCGTCTTTATGATCCGCAGCAGGGCGCCGTCTACTTAGATGGCGTCGACTTGCGAAAACTGAATCCACATTGGTTGCGGCAGCATGTGAGCGCTGTTAGCCAGGAGCCGGTGCTCTTCTCTGGCTCCATACGCTCGAACATTCTGTACGGACTGCAGCCGGGCCAGGTACCTGATGAGCAGCTACTCCAACATGTGCTCAACGACTCAAATGTCTCCGAATTTGTCACACATCTGCCCGATGGCCTTGAAACTATTGTGGGTCAAAGGGGAATCCTTTTGAGTGGCGGACAAAAGCAACGTGTGGCCATTGCCAGGGCGCTGATTAAGGTATTGCATCTAGGTGTGCATACATATTTATATTCTAATCATTTTCTTTATTACAGAATCCCACCTTACTCATTCTGGATGAGGCGACAAGTGCACTGGATGCCGTTTCGGAGCAGCTAGTGCAGACGGCGCTGGAAAAGCTTATCCGTGGACGCACTGTGATTACCATAGCCCATCGTCTAAGCACAATACATCAAGCGCACAAAATAGCTGTCATTGATGAAGGGCGCATTGTGGAGGAGGGCACCTTTGACGAGCTGATGGGCAGGTCGAATGGCGTGTTCAGGGAGCTGGTATCCAAGCAAGCATTTGGTGGCAAGTAGTTAATATTGCAGCGCGACAGCTGCACCAGTTGTTCATACACATATATACACATCGAGTTGTATATATCATTAGACAAGACAATTTTACAAATCATTGTTATTAGTTTTACAAAAAAACGGAAACTACATTAATCAGTTATATTGATAGGTGTTATTAAAGGTAGACATGGTTCAAACAAATAATGCTAGACGAATGCTTTAACAAGCAATATGAAAATGTTAAAGTTAATTAATTTATAATAAGTAAATAAATGAAAAATTTATACATTTAGATAAACGTGGGCTGTAAACATTTTGAATCTGTTTTCTAATTACGCGGCATGAGGAAGCGTTGCCAGCTCTTTTGAGCCCGAATCAGCTAAGAGAGAATTGCATCACGATCTATTTTAAGTTGATAATAAAACTAATAGGTTATACTTATTTATGTTTGGCAAACATATGTGAAGTGTATTTTATTACACAGCATGAAATACATACGTTTATATTTGAATTTTAAGTATCCCGCCTTCAAGAAGCACTGCCACCTAGCTCGATCATTCGATTGTAAATAAAATTGGGCGTTGCCACCATGACTGCATGTTCGATAAGAGATTTTGTGGTGTTATTTTTGTTTTTTAAACATTTTATTTAGTTTTTACAAATCTTGTTTTTACAATTTTACATTTAGCTTAACTCTAAATAACAGGCACAGAAAATAAATGCAGCAATTCCTTTCCACAGCTCACGGTACACGAGTGCATGCGTGTGTGTGTCTGTGTGGTTTTTGTATGTGTGTGTGTGTGTGGGTGTCTACTTCATGGTGGGCATGGCCACGGCAGCCTGGGTGTGGTTGACATCTGTCTCGCGCCACAGCTGGGTAACGGTCTTGGTCTGTGTGTAGAACTTGACGCCCTGCTTGCCATAGAAGTGATGATCGCCGCGGAAGGAGCCGCGTGTGCCGGTGAAGGAGAACATGGGCAAGGGCACGGGGATGGGCACATTGACGCCCACCTGGCCGGCATCGATCTCGTTGACGAACTTGCGTGCAGCCGCACCGTTGGTGGTGAAGACGGCGGTGCCGTTGCCATAGGGATTGGCGTTCACAATTGAGATGGCTTCGTCCAGGGTGTCGGCATTGAGGATAACCAGGACGGGGCCAAAGATCTCCTCGGTATAGCACTGCATGTTTGGCTTGACATCAGTCAAAATGGTGGGGCCCACAAAGTAGCCATTCTCATAGCCAGGCACCGTGATCTTCCTGCCGTCGAGGATCAGCTTGGCGCCCTCCTTCACGCCCGATTCGATCAGATCGTTGATGCGCTTGCGAGATGCGTCACTGATGACGGGTCCCACATCGGTGCCGGGCACATGGCCAGCGTTAACCTTCAGCTTCTTTGCGCGCTCAACCAGGTCGGGGATCCACTTCTGGGCTTCGCCCACAAACACTGCCGTCGACAGGGCCATGCAACGCTGTCCAGCAGCGCCAAAGGCGGCACCAGCCAGCTGATTGAGGGTGTTCTCCTTGTTAGCATCGCTCAGCACAACGCCGTGGTTCTTGGCGCCCATGTTGCTCTGGACACGTTTGCCATTCTTGCCGGCGCGCTCGTAGATGTACTTGCCGGCAGTGTCGGAGCCCACAAAGGAAACGGCCTTAATCTCGGGTGCGTCGCAAATGAAGTTGACTGCGTCGTGCTGGCCGTGGATGACGTTGACCACACCGGGTGGGCAGCCGGCTTCGTTGAGCAGTTCCATCAGCAACATGGTGGCACCGGGCACACGCTCGGAAGGCTTCAGCAACATGGTGTTGCCCGTGGTAATGGCCACGGGGAACATCCACAATGGGATCATAGCTGGGAAATTGAATGGGGCAATGCCGGCGGTGACGCCTAGTGGCATGACCAGCGAATAGGTGTCCATGTCGCGGGCAACATTCGCCACCGTTTCACCCATCTGCAGCGAGGGAATGCTGCAGCAGTGCTCGACGACCTGGAGACCACGGAGCACATCACCCTCGGCATCGACCAGAGTTTTGCCCTGCTCCTGGGTGATGTTCTTTGCCAGCTCACCCATATTGGCCTTGATCAAGGCCTGCAGCTTGAACATGACCTGCTGACGTGACACCACAGACGTGTTGCTCCACGACTTGAAGGCGCGCTTGTTGGACTCCAGAGCGGTCTTCATTTCCTCAGTGGTTGCCTTGGGCACACGGGTCACCACCTTGTCGGTGGCCGGATCTTTCACATCGATCCAATCGTTGGTCTTTGACTCCACAAACTTGCCATCGATGAACAGCTTAGTTGTGGGAGCAGACGACGAGTAGCTACGCCTGGCGATCAAACGCGCCTACAAAAGAACACATTTAATTTAATTTAACATTTTAATGTTATCGATAAGTGGATTGAAGTGATATTTAAATCTCTTGGTTAAAGGTTGCCACATCTTCCAAATAGAAAAGTACCCCCCAATGGTACATTTCCTGCACAAGCTGTCCACATGTGCAACAAGTGTGCAATTCAATATGGCTTTTAACGGTACAATTTAACATTACATATGGGCCACATGTTCGAAGGACATCAAGGATTGACAACTCTTAGTATTTTTAGCATTTTAGATATGCTATGTTTAGAAAAAATTTTTACTTATGTATATATGGGCAGATCATTTTTCTTTTATTTGTTGGGCGCTACGTGCCACGTTTCGCACTTGCTTATCGACTGTACTTAAAATTTATCTCATAGTGAATTCCTTCTCCAAATAAATGCTTATTTGTTCTCTGCATTATATACAAATTTGCCTAAATAATTCTCAGTGTAAGTGAATGAATATGCAAATTACCATGGCCACAAGGAACTTTTGGACTATGGAGAAAGCAAATTGACTTTGGGTTTTTTCCAGATTACTTTTGGATGACATAACAAGTTAACTATGTCAAATTTCTATGTTTCTGCATCATCGTAAGGACATTATATACCAAATTGTAAGTTACAAATATCAATAACAATAAATTGGTATATTTCGTTGTAAATTTAGGTACAATATTATTTTGCCATGTGGCATCCCTTTTTCCATAATATATGTAAATAGTTCCATTCAGAACTTTTCCACAATTTCATCAAAGCAGTAAAGTTGCGTAAAAGGCAAACGCGTCTGCGCTCGTTGGGCCAGGCTTCACTGTATATACATATGTATGTATGTATGTAAGTACATATATAAATATACATATATGCATATCTTGCAAGTGTTTTACTGCAATACTTTAAATTCAACAGGTGTGCATGGCTTTGCCTGGCAACATGATAATACAAATACACGGACAGGCGTAAGGTACATAAGGGATAAATGCCACGCCTTTGCTTATCAAGGGCAGCAGCCGCCCGTTTGATAGGCATTTACTTATATGGCTTAACATCTAATTAAAATCCAATTGTATTACGCACATACATATGTACATATGTATGTATGTACGTACAAAAATCTGTTTATGTGTGTGTGCGTTTGTGTCCGTTCTGGTGTTATTGTGATCGTCGCATTATCTGAATCGCAGCAAACCAAAATTACGTAACATGTGTTTGCGCTATCAAATAGTCTGTTCCTTTTTCACGTTTTACCGTTTAATGTGGACAAATTTATGAGCACACACACACACATACATAGGCAAGCACACGTGCCTTAATTTGCATACATATGCAAGGCATTGCACAAACGCACACACGTACACGCCCACTTGCCAGTGCATCTGCAAGTCTTCACCGCCCCCTCCCGTCATAGACTTTCAAACACTGCGCAATTGTTATCGATAGTTGTTCGTAGCATATGCAAATAGAATTTCTTACCTCAGCACCAATTAGACGCACAAAGGACATCCTGCCACAGGTGATGGAAATGTTAGGTCAGGGATTCTGGATAATGGAAGCTCCGGCTGGAAACGCGTGTGTTGCTGCTGCTGCTGCGGTTGCTACTGCGGCTGGCCCAACCAATGGTCTCACTAGAACTGAACGGAAAGCAAAAGCAAAACCAAAAGCTGAGGCTGTGCCAAGTTGCGGCCCCAGAGCGCGCGTGTGTGGTGTGATTATTGATATACGACGCGACGCGACGGCAGCGGACGAAGCCGGCGAGCGGTCGGTTGGTCGAACCACTTTATTAGACGAGCACACATACATATACACTTCTGTATGCTTATGTGCATAAGTGGGTGTGTAGCCAAGAACTTGAAAGAGCTGTTGTTGTTTTTGTTTTTATTCTAGTTCGTTGGGGGCTCGATATTATATGTATGTATGTGTGTGTGCTTGTGTGTTTGTTTTGCGTTTTTGCGACGTTTGAGACACACGCACAGGCGCTTAAGCAGCACATACATGCATACATATATGTACATGTAAATATATTAATTTATTATTGCGTGTAAAATGTATGTACATATTTACGTATATGTACATATTTATTTATGTTTGCTTGCACGTGCAATACTTATTTAAAATCATATGCTACTCCATTGGTATGTGGGTAGGCTACGTACGTATGTACATATATGTATATGCAGGTGCAGGTATAAAGTACATGTTGTTGGTCACACACATGCACACCACACTACATATGTACACTTATAAAACCTGACACCTTTTCTAATAAGTTAATAAATTTTTTTTTAAATTTATTAAAAATAACGCGTATGGCTTTAATAAAGTATACACATAAAAAAAAAATAAAATAAAAAACTGAAAAAATATATGAGCATACTTTTGGGCTTCACTAATAAGAATGTTGCTTTATTTTCGTGTAATACCATAGTATACTTTTAAGCGCACGATCATTTATTAATGTAGCAAGTCCAATGCTAATTCGCTTCTGCGGCTTCGTTGAGTCTTTTCTCTAGATCAAAGCTGAATTGATCATGTAATATAGTTTCAATCCCTATGCATTGGTCAAATGGTTCGAGAACACGCTTATCTACTTTCTGAAGTTGGGTCAATTTTTGGCTTCGGGTCAAACCTTGTTTGTTCAGTTAACAAAGTCTCGAACCTAGACAAAATTAATGCCTAGCTATAAGCATTCGATTGTACATTCTGATGCTGGTTCAAGTCTTGGCTTCATCTGATCATTTATCAAAGTTGCACGCCCAGTTCGAATTTGCTGTGTAACCCAGCATTGGTTTAAGCACTTGCTTATCTGTGTATATATCTTTTGTTTTAATGCTGGTGTAGGTCTTGACTGCGGCTCAAACTGGTTTGTAGCTCGGCTATTTATTTATAAAACTTTGCTTTTCAATAATAAAGTCGATGAAGATGGTAATTGTATTGCTTATTATCGGTTAAGCAGGTCTTTCATTACTTTTTAATTATTTCCTAAACTCAATAGCTCAAAATGAAATAGAAAATAAGTGTTTTTTATTTTTGTTCGCAACTTTTATTTGTTTTTTGCATTGTCATATCAATTAAGACGTAAATAGTTAATTAATTTAGTTAAGTACGCTAACCGCTAAGTACATAATTTAATTTGTTCAATAATTTTTTGTTGTTGTTATTTTTGTTTTTTTGTTGTTTCTCTTTCATAAAATAGATAGAAAACTCGTGTTGAAATGCTTTGGTTATTGCTGTAAAATGTTTCGACTACTTCATATATATATATACATACATATATATAGATATATCTGTATATATACATATATATATCTGCTATATATAGCTCACTATTTATTTATTTTGTTTTTATGCATACAAATTTTTTTTAATTAGTTCCAAAAAAATTGTGTTCAATATATTTCGTTTCTTTGCTGAGTTTTTCCTTGTATAGTAAAATATTTATATAGTTTATATGGTAAATGTTTTTATGTAATAATAATAATAATAGTAATAATAAAAAAAATAGCTCTTAAGACTAGAATTGTAATAATTAATATAGAATGCTTTGAAGAGCATTTGGTTTTGTTTATTTTAAATATTTAATTTAAGCCACGCTGCGGTTGAAGGCCTCAGAAAATGTACATGATAAATCAGTTTTATAATATTAGGTATATGTGTATATATATAGCTAAAGCTATATTTAAGTAGAAGAAGAGCACTACGTAGGCAAATTTCATATACAGCTAAATAATTTTTTTTTTCAATTTTTTTCGAATTTTTTTCTCATTTTTTTTTAGGTTTTTCGTGTTTTTTTTATATTATTTTTAAGTCTTTTTTAAGCACTGTGTTCTAAGTATAAATACATTACGAATATGTATATATGTATATAAAAAAAAATTGTTTTATTTCATTTTTTCTGCCTATTTTCGCATTAACTTTTGATTAAGTGTGGCGCTAGCTTGACGCTGGCGCTGCTCGGCCCTGCGCAGTGTTGCCAGACGTTACGCTCAACGGTTGTACCGTTAGACAACTTAGACTAAGAAAAAAAAGTGTTCTTTAGCTGATAAGAATACGACAAAAAAAAAAAAAAAAAACGAACTATTTAGGCTTTGGTATATGTAGGGCGAGAGATCCATAACTCTCTCTCTCTTTCTTTCTCTCTCGCTTACAGTTCAAAATTCGCTGTATTTTTATGTTATTTTATATATGTATATGTTTGTGTGTGGGTATATATATGTATATGTGAGTTTGATTTGAACAATTTATGAATTTATATATTGTGTTTGAATACATATAAAAAAAAAATTTAATTTTGAACTTTTCAAAAATAAATCTTTTTTTTGTAAGTTTTTAAAATCAAACTCAGATATACATATATAGATATAGACATAGACATATGTATGTATGTATCTATAGATATGGATATTTTGTCTAAGTTAGTGTCGCTTATTTCATGTGTAGGTTTTTTTTGTTTTTTGTTTTGTTACTAGACTAGGACTACTGAGCTGGCTTAGAGGCTTCTGCCCTAACTCCCTTTCATCTTGCTTTCGTTTTCTTTTGTGAACTTCTCGTTTGGTCTAATCGACCCTTACGTCTTTGTTGGCTTCCTTTTGCCTTTATCGTGTTCTGACCTTCCCCTGGGGGTGCCTTCACTTCTCGACGCCCAGCAGTTTGGCCGCCTCGTCGGGCGAGCTGAGCAGCTTGTTGAGTATGCCCTGGTCGGTGATGCCCAGCAGATTGCCCAGGAAATCACCGCTGGCCACGCCCACAGCGGCAGCTGTTGTGGGCGCTGAGGATTCGGCAATGTTTTCCTTGTGCTCGCCCAGGCGGCTGACGCGCCATTCGTTCGCCTTGTCCAGCAGCTCGTGCAGCTTGGGCAGACGTACGCTCTTGCTGTTGTTGTTATTGTTGTTGTTGTGGCAAGTGTTGTTGTTGTTATTGTTGTTGCTGGGCACTGGCACTGGCATGGGCATGGGCATGGGCATGGCCATGGGCGTGGACGTGGGCGTTGGTGTTGTGGGCGGCGTTGCCATTTGCTCATCATCGGAGCAATCGGAGGCGCCCGGCTCGCCATTGTGGCGTCCGCTGTGCTTCTTCATGTGCCGGAGCATGCTGTGCTTCAGTGTGAACTTGCGCAAGCAGATGTCGCACTGGAACGGACGCTCGCCCGAGTGGGTGCGCATGTGACGGCGCAGATCCTCCGTGGACCAGAAGCGACGCACGCAGAAGGCGCAGATCACCTTGCGATTGCTGTAGTCCGGATACTTGCCAGAGCTGCGTCCCGTGCTGGACTCGTCCTCGGAGACGGCAGCAGAGGCAGCATTCGCTGTCGCTGCTGTTGCTGACGCTGCCGCTGCCGCTGCTGTTGCTGCCACCTCCTGCTCCGACTCGATGGCGCCCTTGGCCAGCAGCAGAGCAAACTCCTGGGCGTGCTGCTGCTTGATGTGGTCCAGGCACTGCATGCGCTCGCCGAACGAGTACTCGCACAGGTGACACTTGTACGGCAGCTCGCTGCCATTGGCCTCGGCTGCAGCGCCGCTGCTGCCGCTGCTGGCGCTGGTGGTGGCTGCCGCGGCGGCAGCGACCTGTGCAGCTTGGGCTGCGGCCACCATCTGCTGGCTGAGCTGAGCCGCCGCCGTCAGCTGCTGGATGAGCTGCTGCTGCTTGCGCTCGCGCTCCAGCTCACGCTCCCGCTCCAGTTCGCGTTCGCGCTCACGCTCGCGCTCCAGCTCCAGCTGGCGCTCCTGCTCGGCGGCCTTGCGGCGGCGCTGCTCCTCCAGCTCGATCTCCTCGACGGACTTGGGCACGGGTATTGGCTCGCTGACGTCCTCGGTGGGCACGTAGACGGACATGGCGGACTCGACGTTGCCGTGCTTGCGCAGCAGGTGACGGTCGCAGTTGCTCTTCGTGGTGAACAGCAGCGGGCAGTGGGAGCACTTGAATGGCTTCTGGCCCGTGTGGGTGAGAATGTGGCGGCGCAGCGAGCTGCTCCAGGGGAACATGCGCTGGCAGTACGGGCAGCTGACCCGATTGGGCGCCAGGCTGTAGGCGGACTTCTTCTTCGGTTCGCTGCAGCTGCTGCTGCTGGTGACGTCCTCGGTGCCGGAGTTGTTGCTCTCGCTGGCGCTGCCGGAGGCGACGAGGCCCTCCTCGTCGCTCTGCTCCATGTGGTTGGCCACGTCGCTGGGCCGGAAGTAGCTGTTGAACGACACCTGGTTGCTAGTGGCATTGTCCACCAGCTTCGCTACCGGCACCAGATCCTGA
The DNA here is from genome assembly GCA_035047565.1 of Drosophila mulleri. Lineage (NCBI taxonomy): Eukaryota > Metazoa > Arthropoda > Insecta > Diptera > Drosophilidae > Drosophila > Drosophila mulleri. The sequence continues at coordinate 446,210 of JAWNPK010000093.1, read as the reverse complement.
GATTCATCCTTGAACGGCGAGCTGGCCACCTCCTTCAGGGACTTGGCCACCGACTCGGCCTGGGCAATCATTGTCTTCATTGTGCTCGGCTCGCCACTGGGCTTCGACTCGGCCGACTCGGCGAGCGGCTCTGGCTCCTCTTTGGCATCAATTTCAATTGGCTGCACTTGCTCCACACGCTGTTGCTGCTGCTCGTGTTGCTGCTCCGCCTGCTGCTGTTGCTGCTGCTGTTGTTGCTCGTCTTGGTCTAGCTCTTCGTCCTCCTCCTCCTCCTCCTCCTCGTCTATGTCTTCGAAATCATCGTCGTCGTCCTCGTCTATGATCAGCTTGGGCGGCTCATCATCATCCACGGGCAACTGTTGCTGCTGCTGCGCCTGATTGCTGCCATTGGCATTGCCGTTGCTGTTGCTGCTGCAGCTGCCGTTGCCGTTGCCGTTGCCGCTGCTGCTGCTGCCGCTGTTGTTGTTGTAGCCAAAGTGCAGCAAGGGATTGACGGCGACGCTGCTGGAGCCATGGGCCAGCGCCTGCTGCAGCAAGTCCGTATCCTTGCGCGCCAACTGTTGCGCCAAGATCGCGTACTTCACCTGCTCCGATATGGGCGGGTGCTGCTGCTGTTGCTGCTGCTGCTGGTGCAGATTAGTCATGGCTGCTGCGGCTGCTGCTGCCGCCGCTGCTGCTGCCGCGGCTGCTGCTGCTTGCGCTGCACCCGAATTGGCCGCCCGGCCGCGCATCACGTGGTGCCCGCTGCGCTGTCGCTGCGCGTAGAACTGCGGATGCTGCTGCTTGACGTGGCGCTCCATGTTGGAGCGCAGCGTGAACCTGGCCGAGCAGTGCTCGCAGGCGAAGGGGCGCTCGGTGCGGTAGCGGCGCTGCTTCTGCTTGGGCATCAGCACGCCGTTCTTGATGACCATCTTGACGGGCCCGGCCGCTGGCACTGGCACGCCCATGCCGGGCAAGGGCAGGCCCAGAGGCTGCGGCACGGCAGCAACTGTTGCCGGCGTCGCTGGCACTGCAATCGCTGGCGCTGACTTCTCCAGCGCAGCAGCTGGCGGTGGCGCCATCAGCCCAAAGAACGGAAAGCCGGACGACTGCTGCAGCATCAGATTGCGCAGCAGCTGCATATACTGCGTCGCTGCATCGCCCGGATTGAAGAGCAACTGTTGCTGCTGCTGCTGTTGTTGCTGCTGTTGCTGTTGCTGCTGCTGCTGCTGTTGCTGCTGCTGCACGAGTAAGTCATGTTCGCGTTGCGGCTTCTTGCTGAGATCCAACACATCCATGCTGAGATCCATGGCAGGTGCCTGCGGCTTCTCCACCAGCTGATCCAAGCTCTTCACTTGAATCTTCAACGGAGGCTGCGACGGTTGCTGCTGTGTCGGTTGCTGCTGTTGCTGCGACGGTTGCTGCTGCTTGCTGGGCTGCTCCGCCAGCAACATGTGCTTCAGCTGGGAGCTCGCCTCCACATTGGTCGTCGACGGCGACGGACTGAGCGAGCGAAAGCTGAGCTCCGACAGATCGGGATCCATCTTGGGCTTGATGTCCTCGCAGCTGGCGTCCTCGGCCGGGTGATAGACAATCGCGCGCTTCACCTCGTCGCGGCTCGTCTTGCCGTGCCGATTGCGCAGGTGGCGCTCGCAGTTGGCCTTCGTGGTGAAGGCGTAGTTGCAGACGGCGCACTCGTACGGCCGGTCGCCGTTGTGGGTGCGCATGTGCCGCACCAGAGCCGCCTTGTCGCAGACGGCGTAGGGGCACATGTTGCAGCGGAAGGGGCCGGCGGCGCCGACGGCTCCCAGGTGGACGCGGTTGTGGCCCTTGAGGGCGCGCAGATTGGGAAAGACGGCGGTACAGAGTTTGCAGGGGAACTCGCCGCGCAGCTTCATGCGCCGGAATTCGCTGGTGAAGGCGTCCTGGGCCTCCTCCTCGCCGTCGCGCCCATCCAGGCTGTACTGGCTGGAGCAGGGCGTATTGACATTCTGCTCGAAGTTGCGCAGGAAACTGGACGTGCAGCTGGAGCTGGTCATGTGCAGGATGCTCTGTATGTCGGCCAGGTCCTGGCGCTGCTCCGACGGCTCGTGCTTGATGGGCGACGGCAGCGAGGAGCCGCCCGACTTGCCCTTGAGGTAAAGCTGCTGAAAGAACTCGTCCCGCTCGCTGTTCGCCTGCAGGCGCATCTCCTCGTCCTCCTCCTCAGCCGTCGGCTCAGCGTCGCGTTGCTGCTGCTGATGCTGATGCTGCAGGCGCACCTGCTGCTGCTGCTCCTCATCATACTCCTCCGCCTCTTCTGCCGGCTCCTGCTTGTGCAGCGGCGACGAGCTGGCGCCCAGCAGCGGCGGCAACTGCAATCCCCGACAGCTGTGCGCCTGCAGCTGCCGCTGTGTGCCAAAGATCACCTCGCAATCGCGACACTTGGCGGGTATATTGGCGTGCTCCGCCTCCAAGTGGGCGAGCATCGCGGCCAGCGTCTCGAACTCGCCGGCATTGCAGACGGGGCAACTGGGCAGCTCGGGCTCCAGCGTCCTCGGGCTGCTGTTGCCCGACGATGTCGCCAGCAATGTGGCCACGTCGGGTGTGCTCGTTATCATCTGTGTCACATCCACGCTCTCCCCATCGCCGGCCTCCTCTCCGTCTCCATCTCCATCCTCATGCCCATGCCCATCCCTATCCCCATTGCCATCGGCGTCTGTATCCAGCGCTCGCTCGTCGCTGACTATGATGTTGTTGTTATTGATGTTTGTCTTTAGTTTCAGTCGCTGCTCCTCATTGTTATTGTTATTGTTGTTGTTGTTCGCTTGGCTACTGTTGTTGTTGTTGTTGCTGGCTGCACTGCTGCTGCTGCTGGATATATCCGTGGAGCAGCTGGCATCGCTCTCATAGCTCTCGGCACGCTGATTGGCTGCCGAATGCTGCTGATGCCGCTGCAACTGTTGCTGCTGCTGTGGCTGCTGCGACTGTTGCTGCTGTGTCAGCGCTTGCAGCTGCTGCGGCTGCTGTTGTTGCTGCTGCTGCTGCTGATGTTGCTGATGTTGCTTGTGTGTTCGCATGTGCCGATGCATGTTGCCGTTTGTCGTGAAGGTCAAGTGGCAATAGCGACAGTTGAAGGGCCGCTCCCCGGTGTGCACCAGCACGTGTCTGTCCAGCGAGGACGCTGACGAGAGTACCTATAACAGACAGAGAGCGAGAGAGAGAGAGAGAGGGAGGGAATGAGAGAGAGAGCGAAAGAGAGAGGGTTGCAATAGTTAGTCAAGAGAACAATTACTCAAAGCGCAAACAAACGAATTTGAATGGGGAGCAGTGATGTCAATTTGTCCTTTTTCCGGACAGATCTGTCCTGTTTTTAGGGGCTTCGTCTGGAACAAATATCAACTATTCTCTATACGGAAATCTGTCCTTTTTTGTGAAAACGAATAGTGTTCGTATTTTACCAGTTGGTTGATTATTTTTCCAGTTGATCGGTTCTGGATGCAACCGATTTCTATCAATTAACATTGCCGAACAGTTCAAAAGAACTTTAGCATAAAATATACTAAATTATCTACCGATATTCGGTTAAGAACAGTGCCAAAATGAGTATAACAGTGCGCTTGAATGTACATGAATTTTAAATCTTCAGATTCGGACTACGTCGGCACAGATTATGTTGTAATGACTACATACAATAAGCCATATCAATGGCGACATTACACTAATCACCTAATTGACAATGCCTTAAAATTGTTGGAATAAAGAAGAAAAAATACAAACATATAGTTTTTGTCCTTTTTTCTGCCCGTTTTTTGTTTTCTTTTTTTAATTTTCAGCCTTTTTTTTTCGTATTTTTCGGACATATTTGGCTTTTTTCCCAAAAAAAAAATTGGAATCACTGATGGAGAGCGAAGCTAGCTTTGAGCTAGCGTAGTCGCTCTCAAAATACCCTGTAATGCTGACACTCATGCACAACTATTTGGCAACAAGTCGTATATAGTTTGTATGCAGTTTGTTGTTGCTTATGCAGATACCCCTTAGGCAATGTACGATTTGTAAATACCCTATAATATGCTAAATTCTCGAAATATTAAAAGGCAACAGTACAACTTGCATATAGCTTACAGTTGCTCAAAAAGCCCATAATTGTCTGGTTAAATTAAAATTAATATAATACAGTATACCCTGTAATTGGCCAATATTTATAGTTTATAATTTGTAGTTCTTTATTACCATTACATTGTCTAGCTTATCTATGCTATACGAATACCCTGTAGTGCAGTATGTCCTATAATTGGCTATATACACAAATAATTAACTAACCAGCTGACAATTCATAGATACCCTGTAAAACAGTATACCTGTGATTTGCCAATAACAGCTCATTTATATACATATATATATATATATATGTACATATGTATATATATATACTTATATATCTTATATTTTGTCAAAATAAACCTTAGAGCTTATTCACAGTGCTCAGATACCCTGTAATGACCATAAACGCAGAATATAGTCTGCAATAGCCTGATAATAATTGATAAATCCCTTAACATCATGGAATAGCTTGTAATTCGCATTACAGTTTATTTGTTCAGTAGTTCAGATACCCTGTATTTGCATATATATTTTTTCTATTGAGCTAATTCAGCTTTGTACTATGTATAACTAAATTCCTTGTACTTTATCTGATACCCTGTATGTGACTGAAGCAGACACTAAAATACCCTGTACTCTATATAGTAGTTAGCTAAATACCCTATAAACTAGACTTACCTTAGAGCAGATGCGGCAGGTGAAGTTCTCTGTGTCGCCGTTGGCATAGTTGTGGCATCGAATGTGATTGGTGAACTCGTGGGGCGTGGCCGAGACGACCTCGCAGATGGGGCAGACATATTTCATGTGCTCGTCGCCGGCGCTGATGCCGGATTCGGCGCTCGAATGGCACAGGCCTTGCGGCGAGGAGCCGCCCGAGCTGCTGCCCGAGCCCGGCTGCTGCTGTTGCTGCTGCTGCTGCGCCGCCGTTGCGGACTGCGCTGCGGCGCTGGCGCTAAGCAAATAGCCGCTGTGCGCGCTGCTATCGACGAAGCCCGACTCGGAGAGGTCGCCGTTGTGGGCGCTGATGCTGCTGCGATTCAGGCGGAACTTCTTGCGCAGCGAACTGGCATCGCTGCCGACGCTGTAGTCGACGACGATGCTGGCGCTGGCGCTGGCAGCGGTCGCGGCTGCATTGCCGCTGCGGCGCTGCTTGTGGCGAATGCGTTGCACCGACTGCTCCAGCAGCTGTTGCTGTTGCTGCTGTTGCTGTTGCTGCTGCTGCTGCTGCTGTTCGTCCTCCTCGTCAGAGTACAGGAATGGCTGTTGCTGTTGCTGCTGCTGCTGTCGCATCTTGCGCTTCCGCGAAGACGCCTCAACGTTCGGCGTCGACGTCGGCTGCAGCGCACCGCTGTTGCTGCTCAGCTTCTTTGGCGTGCGACCCAGATCCAGATGCTCCAGCGATGACTCTGAGGTGCTGGAGTCACGACGCTGTCGCTCCATAACAGCATCCTCAAGCGTCAATGCTGCTGCCGCTGCCGCTGCTGTTGTTGCTGCATGTTGCTGTTGTGGCTGCTGCTGCTGTTGCTGCTGTGTGGCCAGCATTTTCGCTGCTGCTGTCGTTGCAAAAGTTGGCTAATTGAGATCGTGAACGGCTGCTGCTTGTCTGCTGTGATTAGCTGCTGCAAGGAGGAAGAGAATCGAAATGGTTAATCAACATTTGCCTTGACCCAAACTGCCGGAAACAGATTAAGATGTCACAAGACTTGTGTCTCAAGCATAGTTTTCACATGGGTTTCAAGCTTGGTATAGCGCAACAGCCGCGCAAAGAAAGCATTCGCATTAGCCTTGCCATGAGCTTTATTAGAAAATATATATAGATATAACTATAGAAATAATGCAACTAATATAACTTGAGAAATCGCGTGCTTACTTCACTCACTTCTCGTTCCTTTTTCCTATTTCGTAGGCTTATTACGTTGACAGGAGGCTTACATGAGACTTTGACTAGAGTTACATCAATTCATTCACATGCAACTCTAGTCCAATTGTCATGTTAAATCTCCTGTTAACATATTTTTTTTTTTTTTAGCTAGTACGCATTGACATGTGGCTAATTTAGTGGAGTCTTAATACAATAAGGGCACACCGTTAACATTAGCTTTGCCATGAGGCTTAATATGGAGATTTGACTAAAACAAGCAAAGTTTTCAATCAATTGCTAAAGCAACATGAGCCAGAAGCATACAAGCTTAATCAATGCTTTACCACTAAGTTTCAGTTTGGCCCCAACATAAATGAGACGGCATTCATGCTCCCTGGTACCCCAGCGGCGGAGGGAATTAGTCAAAGTCATTGACGACAAATTCGATATAATTAACTGTAACGGAGTTGTCTTGACTTTGGAAATAAATCTGGGTCTCATTCATTACGTGCAGCTTAACGCCCAGTCTACCCCGATGGCTCCTTCATTTGAATTTTCGCTATGGCTTTCGCTGGAATGTGTGCCTAGCCATTGCTGACAGTCTTATTGGATTCGTGGCATTTTGCAATGCACGCTAGTTGGCAAAACGAGTTAGACATAAATTCCTGCTATACCGATTGGATTACCCGTTCAATTCAATGTGAAATCTGGGCACAGATCGTGTCTCGATTTCAGCTAAACAGCTGATTAAACGATGGATGAAGTGGAGTGGGATGGGGTGGGGTGAGCGGAAATGGAACTACAGCGAATCGGTTAAATGAGACCAGTTTGCAATGCATTTCAGTTTTGTTTTCCTTTGCAGCTTGCAGCTGGCTAATGTAAACGGATGCATTTCGCCGGAATCTCCAATCAGAGCAGATGAGTAATTGCTGGGAGCAGAGCAGTGGCAGAGGGCTGCTCGCATCTCTAATATGCACGCGCGCTCTCGCTCTCGCCCCCTCTCTCTCTCTCTCTCTCGCTCTCTCCCCCTCCTATTCTCACATTGTCTGTCTCGCTCGAGTTGTGTATTGATTTGTTATCGGTTCGTGCGCTTTGCGCTTTGTATTTGTTGCATTTCCATTCGCTGTTCATATTTCTCCATTAACATTTACCGTTATCAATTGGCTTTGCTGCCCATGCTTAGGATTTCCAATTGGCGACGAGCAACGTTTCAACAGCAGCAGCAGCAACAACAACAACAACAACACTAACAACAATTTGACAATTTTTTTAAAGAAAATTTTGAAGCGATAACGTTTTGTTGTTTATTTGTTGTTGTTGTTGTTGTTGTTGTTGTTATTGCTTCTATTATTGTTGTTTATTTTTGTAGGCTTTGGTCTTCGATTTTGGTTGGTCGATTTCGAATACGATTTCGCTCGTGACTCAGCGGCATGCTAAATCATTAGAGATAAAGGCACGCCCCTAACCGCCCCCCTCCCCTGCTAGCACTCTCTCCCCCTCAATCCACCTCTCTTTTTTCTCTGTGTGTGTCGTTTGTAGCTCTCTCCGACATTTGGAGGTGAAGAAAAAAATTCATATTTTTGGAGACTTAACAGGCAATCTGAATGAAAAGGTGAAATTTTAATTACGTGGAGACTTCACTAATCGAACACTTATTCCAGTTAGATTTGTAGAGATTTGCGTATGCTTTAGAGACTTTGGCAGGAAGTGGATACTGATGAAATCTCTACAAGTGTTTATATAAGTGGAGACTTTTAAGACTACTATAATATGAAAGTGGAGGGATTTTGCCCGATTAAGTCAACGTTCAAATCTAAAGATATATGTTGACTAAGAGACGACCAGCTATCATTTTGTAGATTAAATGAACTTTGAGGACTAAATGGAATAGAGGAAATCGATAATTATCGATGGTAAATAATTCATTGTATTGTGGAAAGAATACATTTTATTATGAAATATGGCTAACTATTTCATATAGAATTTAGGCGCGGCTCTAGAAACATTTCTATTATTCCAATGTTTTAAATATTTCTGGCCTTTTAGTCTTCAAAGTTTTTCAATGAAATTCGCAAAAGATTTTTGGAATATTTTATAAAATAAAAAAATTTATATTGAAATGCATGACTGAGGAAATTTGAGCACAATTCAAGTTTTTAATAACTTCAATTGAAATCAGGAAAAAAAAAAAAACAAATAAAATTGTTGTCTTGAAAATACTTTGATTAACAAAGATATAAAGTAACGAAAAAGATAAATCTAGGTAAAAAAAAGTTGTCTATAATCCAAGGTATATGTTATATACATAAATGCATATAGTTTGTAATCCAGGATAAATGCTTTTCACACTTTTCTCACTTGAAAATTGCCACAAGAAAAAAAATGTGTTTATAAAATTTCAGAAATTATTTTGTTTTTTTGTTTTTGTTTTGTAGTTAACAATTTGTTACCTTTGTTTTGTTTTGGTTTTTTGAACAATTTGGCGACGGCATTCGAAATTTGTTTATTTTTTATTCATAATCTGTTTCCTTGTAAGTTTTTCGTTTGTTTTTGGTTTAAGTTTTTCACTAGGTTTCACGTTTCTTTATTTGTTTTTATTTATTTATTTTGAATTCTTTTTTTTATTTTTCGTTGCACTCAATAATTATAGTTATAAATAATTCATTTGTAGCACGTTTCTTTGGTTTAATTTTAGTTAAAAAAAAGTAAAATAAAATAAAATAATATAATTTAATTGAATGAAATGTTTTCTTTCTTAATTTTGTTTTGTATCACTGCATATTTTTTTAGTTACTGCTTTGTTATATCCCGTTATGTTTTCGCAGCGCGCCGGCAGATGCTTTCACGTTGACGCGCACACGAGTTCTGACGGCAGCCGCTGCGCAACCGTTCATCAGAGCCTCGCTGGCAGCTTTATCTAATGTCTGTGCGTGGCTGAACTGCTCTCTCTCTCGCTCGCTCTCGCTCTCTGTCTGTCTCTGTGTGTGTGTCTGCACTGAGAAGAATGCAGACGAGTTACTCGAAGAAGTGTATGAAGAAGCAGTAACAGAAAAAAAATGTATGTATGTGTATATAAAATTAAATAACAAATTCAAGACGTCTTTTCGGTTCGACTTCTGAATTGTATTTGAACGCATCTATAAAATTGTATTTATAAAAGCGCAGAGCAGCGCCAAGAGCCAGCGTCAAAGCAGCGACACTGGCAGCGGCAGCGGCAGCAACGCAGCAGCAGCTGACTCCGACATCGACATCTGAGCGACGAAGGCAGTGAGAGAGAACGCAATGGCTGCCTCTGCCTCTGTTCAGAGTTGCGTGCATGTGTGTGTGTGAGTGTGAGAGCTGTGCTCGCTGCGGCTGCGGCTGAGACTGTGGCTGTGGCTGCTGTTGCTGTGTGTTGGTGGATGAATTGGCATTGGTATTGGTTAGATAAAACTGCAGAGTTGCTCAGCTGGCGTTGACGGCGCTGTCGTCGTCGTCGTCGTCGATTTAACGAGCAGCTAAATCTTTAGCGCAAAGGAAGCAGAAGCGGCAGCAACAACATGACTAGCAGCAGCAGCAGCAGCAGCAGCAGCAGTGGCGGCGGCGGCGGCAGCAGCAGCAGCTTTGTCGCTTCTTTGTTGGATTTTTCTTTCGTTCCATTTTATTTTTGGACGCAAATAGGATTACACTTGGTATATTAGTGTGTGTGTGCACGCATGCTGTTTGCGTGCGCTGTGGGTGCGTGTGCGCTAGAGCGAGCGCGCACTATATAACACACATGTAAGCATGCACATACATACATATGTATATACGCGCATGTTATACATACATATGCATATGCATGTGTATAGCCCAGCCACCAGGAGCTGACGTGCTCTGCTTTCTACATGCTTTTAAGTGACTGGGTCTGTGTATTTGTACGCTTATGTAAATGTGTAATGTGCGCTTTATATGTGAACTTGGTACAGTGTATCTCCTTCTGAAGTATATACACATACACTGATACATACATACGTATAGCAGATATCTGCTGCTGTTCTGTGTAGTGTACATAACGTGTGTATTTGAAAATTCAGTAAATCTTGTTGCCATTGGCTACTTCACTGTTATGTATCTATGTATATACAGTCAAAGCTCCCTTAAGGCAGCATACAGGCTCTTAATACATATATTATTAGTTATACAATGAAATGAAGAAGATTATACGGGGCAGGTTTTGCAAATTTTAATCCATTAATTTCATACCTTTAATAAGAAATTGTATTAGCTGCTTATATTATTAATTCAAAATATGTAAAATACATTTAACATCTTACTTCAATCTTTGCCTTTCAATCGATTAGTCAGCTTTAATTAAATTAGATGGTATATACATATGTATAACTTCTTAGTCTATCTGAAGCTCATCAATCAGTCAGTCATATACTTATATACATACATATATATGTACATATTTAGTTATACATCTGATATGCTATAAAGTAAACCCACTTCGGTCGAATGCCCCACACTATGGCCACTTCCATTGATGTTTTCAATGCTCGATACTATCGATAATGCCATCGTTGGTTTTAACAGCTCCATCGCACACACGTGCGTGATCAATCATAAAACGAATGCACTCTGACCCACCCTCCTTCCTACCCTTCTACCCATTATCCGACCCCGACCCCGACCCTGTGCCTGCTGCCCGTTGGCCACAATGCGATTCCCTCAACCTTCACCTCAAACTTGAAAAAACTCATCAAAAACGGAAGTAAAAGACGTTTTGAGCTGACTTTTTGTCGTCACAGTTGACCGCCTCGAAAAGGTGTGCAGCAAACACATATACAGACATCCCCACACACACACACACACACACACACACGGAGATATATAGGGTGAAGATGAGTGTCAGCTGCCAAGAAATGCAAATGAATTAAGAGGCGATTCTCACTTTAAATAATTAATTTGTACCCAAAAAGAAAATTAACAACATTCGAAAAATGTTAGATAAGAATATAAATATACGATTACAAAATTAAATATGTTCATTTCTTGTTTAAAATGTATTAAAATTTAAAATTAGTATGAAAATTTAAAAATAATAATTTGAAGTAATAATCTTGCAGATCAGCTTGCTGAGCAATCTCTAGCTTAGCTTTTGTGTGTTGCTGGCGCATCTCTAATTCAATTTATCCCTTTTGCACATCTCCTTGGCACAGTTCCAAAAAGCTGTATTTATCGATAGAGTGCTGGAAGAGCATCGGCGTTTGGCCATCGATTGCAAGTTGACCGATAAATTGCAGCGACTGCGGCTACAAAAACTGATTAAGACGAGGTAAAAAAATATAATAAACAAAATAAGAAAACAAAACAAAACACTAAGAAAACAAGAAAAACACAATTGCAAAAACAAAAGAAGCAGCAGCTTGCAGAAAAGTCGAACATATTTGTAATAAATGCATACACACACTCACATGTGCATGTATGTGAATGTATGTATGCATGTATGCAGGCAGACACATGCATATGAGTAAAAAAAAATATATTGTGCAAAAAATGCAGCAAGAGTTCAATACACTCGGCCCACACACATACGCACACGCATGCGACACGCGCGCTTTAACGCATACACATACACCCACACATACATTCGCACAATCACGCACCCACACATATCGGGAATGAAAAAAGCAGACAGCGAACTACACGTGCAACAACTACAACAACAGCAGCCGACTGTTTGTATAAATTTAATAATATTGACGTTTTATTTATAATGAACTTGAAATACAGGTAAGTGTGTGTGCATTTGCACCGTGGCGCACAATGGCTAGAAATGTTAAGCAATTTGTTAAGCGGCCGTCGCAACACTTTAAGCAGTGCACGCAGCACTGTGCAAGACGCACGCCTCCACAACAACAACAACAACAACAACAGCAACGAGAACAGCAACAATAGCAGCGGCAACAACAACAACAATAATAGTAACGGCCACAGCGCGTGTGGCAATGCGTGTTAAATAAACATTAAAAGCAGTAACAGAAACATATTGCAATTTTTGTTGTTGCTTTTGCATTTCATTTTTCGTATTTATTTATTTTTTTCTGTTTTTTGTTTATGCGAACAGCTGAGAAACGGTTTCCATTTCGTTTTTCAATTGTGGCGGCGGCGGCATTCAATGAGACCGAAAGTGATAATGAGCAGGCAACAATAACAGTAAACAATATACACATACATATACACAATGAGAGAGAGCACATGCATACATACGTATATAATTATAAAAGTAACAGAAGCGCGCGACATTAACATTTAATTGCCAGCATTTAGTTAGCATTTAACTTTGCATAAAACAAATGGCAGCAGCAGCAGCAGAGCTCACTCTCCCTCTCCCTCTCTCCCTCACTCTCCCTATCAACCAAACTCCCACACACAAACACAATCACACGCGTGCATGCTTGCACTGCACTCCTACACGATCTGTTGCTCTCGCTCTGGCACGAGCATTTCAACTTTGACTGAACTGAACATAAGCTTAAGCATTGCTCATAACATTTACATTTACATTTACATTGTGTTTGTTTCGCTCGCACTCGTTGGACTAACTGCGGCGTTTACCCTTTTTGCAATGCTTGAAATTCACTTTCGTTTTGCATTGCTGTTGTTGTTCTTGTGTTTTTAATAACAAATATAAATAATTGTTATAATTTACGTGTTTGCTATTAGCTACTTATTTGTTATTGTTATTGTTATGTTGTGTTAATGGATTTAATAAGCCCACCGCTATGACATGTCAAGGTGAATAGGCGCCGCACACACACACAGACACACACCCACCCACACACACACGCACACACGCACGTAGTCGCTTTTACTACTGGCAGCATAACGTTTCGTCCGTCATTGTTGCTGATAAACAACAATTATTGTGTTTAGTATCGTAAAACAATTGAAAAATGCGAGCGTGCCTTATTCAAATATACTCTTTTCCGAGGGGTATATTAATTACTTTAAGCATTATATAAAAGTAATGGAATATACATACATATGTGTGTATAAGAAAAATATGAATATATTTATGAACATAAATTTATCGAGTTGTAATAATATGTAATTATCTTTACCTGTCTATATCAGTGCAGTTTAAGTTTATATATTCATAAATCTTATATCTTTGATCTAAGAGTATATTTATCTATAATTCACTGTCTAAATTCTCTTTACTCAATCAAACTACCAGACTACTATATCTCTCTACCTCTTTGTACCCTCATATATCTGTCTATTAGGGTACTTCAAAGTCGGTCTTATCGTTTTTGCCTCCTGCATTCGCCTTCCATTATTTATACCTAAGCGTTATTTTCAGTTTTTCTTTAAACTTTGCACCTCCCGCTACAACGAGCGTAATATTTAGCCGTGTTAAGTAAATACCGTTAGTATGATTCAGCCTACAGGTTTTGGGCGAAATACCTTGATGGGTAACGTTTTGCTGTTCGATATGGCACGACATAGGCCAGGGGAGTTAGGCCAAACCAAGCCAAGCAAATAAAATAATGGAAAAAAGTGGAAAAACGTCATCGAGTCATTCAACAAGTGGAGTAATAGTCGCGCCTCCAATTTTCTAATATATGACGGTATACATAGACACCTATGTACATACGTATATGTGTGTATGTATATGGAGAGAGGTGTCAGACGGTCTTTAAAATAGCGTGTCGAAATTCGTGTAAGCTAAACAGGATTTTAGTGCTATAATTTGTGTACTATTTTATATACATACATACATATTTATAGAAATATATAAATATACATACATAGCAGGAGATCATTCAGTATATGGTACGCTGCTTTCTAAGAAGCATTGTTTTTCCTGTCATATCTGGAATTTGACAAATTTTACAAAACAACGATATTATATATATGTAAAAGCTTTTATTATAACGCCATCTTATCTTTAGTCTGCCTAGGGGCAAATTGTGTTCATGTTTTGTGTTAATTGTAACATTTACAAATTTGATATATCTCATGTATTTTAGTTGTTATCGATATACAATCCATCGACATCAACACGAATGACTAAGGTCTTCTGTTTATAGCAATTTTCCTGCACGGTCACAATGAATTTCACATATATGTATCAGAATACAAACAAACGAAATAGATCAATATTCTGCTACTATCGATGTGCAAGAATTATCGAGAATAGAAGATTAATTAGATTCAATTATTACAAGACATATCTAAGTTGTCGCATTTATCATCCCTGTTCTACTCTGTGGACAATCATGTTATTTACATTTCAAAATCGATCAGAAGACAGAGAGCGTCTCGATAACACAAGATATATTAGACAAGACATGACTAAGTATCAGCTATGTTCCACTCATTTCATAATTATATCTTATGCAATTGGCCAAGGGAGTTAGAGACGCGACTCGACTCGACTCGAATACTCCGTCAATGTCCATGCCGCACGGTAGCTGAGCTCATTAGAAACCAATTGACTCGGTCGGATAAATGACAGCAGACCGTCGAACTTGCTTGGTCTTTGGGTCTGAGTGGACATCTATTGAGTCTGGCCATCGTTTGTGCATTGTTTGTAAACAATTGAGGACGATTAGGACACGAGTCGCGGCGCAGGTAGTTGCCTCTAGTCTGGTCACAATGTTTTTTATGACCTCTGCTGTCTGATGCAATTTTTGAGGTTAAGTGACGCATTAATAACAGTGTTTGTGGGAAAGAGAGAGGGAGAGAGGGAGAGAAAGAGAGAGAGAGAGAGAGAGAAAGAGAGAGAGTGAGTTTCTAGTTAAACGCAATTTCGTTTTCTGGTTTCTTTTTGCCGTTGGCATGCCTTCACCTGATAAGGGACAGCTATATAAACTATAACTTAAGCTTCGACTTGCCTATCAGCTAATGTATCTTTATACCCTGCAAACTAAATATCGTGGATTTGATGTATGCAGTATTAGATAAAAGAGAGGCATATTAAACATCTGACCTGTTTAGCTTTTTTATTCTCGTTATTAAGTGTCAAGATCGATAAGTAGAGTCTAAAATAAAGTGAGCTTTTTTCAATTTCCAATCATATCTAAATGGAATTGAAGTCTTCTCCTTCTTCACCTCCGAATTTCTATATACTCTCTTTCTTAAAGATTCTTGGCTCAGACCTAGGATACGTTATAGTCGCATCTATACCAAATTGGCAATTATATTCGGTTAGGGCGTTTCCCGTTTCACTCAAACACTAATTTCATCAATCGCTCGCTGTGTTCCCATACATCATGCGCCATGGTGTTGTCGTGCCGGCCCCAAACTAATATCCAATATTATGCATCATCAGCATGGTCAATGTGATTCGTGTCCTTATCGGTATCTCGAGGGTTGTGTTGCTGTATCTGTATCTGTATCTGTATCTGCGCATGAATCAGACGCCAAGTACATTGCGCTCTCACTCTGTCTATCTCTCTCTCTCTCTCTGTCTCTCTCTTCATTGGTTATGACTCTATGCGGTCTTCTGGCGTCATCCTTTTCATCAGTAAGCGTTCATTGAATATCGAACGCCTCAGCGCGCCCTGCTCATAAACGATAAGCAGATGAGTGTGTGTGTGTGTGTGTGTGGCAGATAGTAGCTATGGAGTGCTTCGCTAGAAATCATCGTCGCACTCATTTTACAACCCGTTTCTATTAAGTCGATTGTGGTTTCGCATTATCTTAGATCTCTCCAGTTCTATATATATATATATAAATATCTTATATAGTATATATAATGTATTTTCTTATGGTAAAAGATGGAGCTGAACGACATAAGTAGTTAGCCTACATATGTAGATAATTCCACAGTTGAGATTTGAGAGATCAAAGTTTATTGATCTGTTTACCATATGTATGGTACATTTCTTATAGAGACAGCTTTTCTGCATGTTTGTCAATATTTGCTTAAAAATCTTGAAAGATAGATCATTGATCATCATATATCATGTCTACCTTATGAGTTCTTTCTAGCTAACGACCTTCAATGATCTAGACGATCTTTCGGTAATTCTACGCTCAGCGATATCATATCCCTCTCTATCTTTCTCTCTCTCTCCCTTCTCGCAGCTTTTCCTGTATATGAATCACCTTGGAATAAGGAATTGTGCTTTTTGACTAATCGTAGAATCAAACGCTTGACATAAATATTTACTCTAGCTCCGTTGAGAGAAATTTCGTTTGTCATTCGCTTTGCTTTTCCCACAGCTTCAAATGATGATACCGCTTGGCTCTGGCCATATGATATCATGGCATATCGTATCGTATCGTATCATATCTCATTATCAGCCATAAAGCTGTAAGTGTTGTCGCTATGTCAATTGCCAGATTTATCACTTGAGACGTTGCGATCGCATAACCGAGACGTCGACGGAGACTGCGACAGCAACAGCGACTCTGTCTGGGAATGCCACCCCCTGACGCCTCCCCTTGGGGCTGACTCCATTAAGCGAGGCTGTGCCAAAAAAAAAAGTCGAAAAGAAAAACATTGCTCATTAGGTTTCGGGTTGTCGGCGAGAGTCGGCTTTCAGTCTCCAGTCTCCATCCTCTCGCCTCCATCTCCGTTGTCATTGCTGTTGCTGTTGCTGCGGCTGCTGCTGCTCTCAGGTTGTCTTTTTGTTCTTGTTGATATTTACTCAAGTGTAATTGCAAATTGTAAATGCGACAACACAGATGCTCGTAATGATTGTGCCCGCGTTGATGTCTGTTCATGCTCCGAGCGTGAGACCTCATCATCATCGACAACAACAAGAACTTGATTAGCATGAACAGAACGATCAGTCAGCTTTATATGTATGCCCGAAAAAGAAACAACAACTAAAGCAGCTCAAAAGTAACAATTACCTGACCAGTAGATGCTGCATCCCGATCAAGATACCCTCTATACCGACTCATTTCTAGCTAATATCTGTAGCTCTCATACACTCAAAAGCCGATTGACAAAATCTATATTAATTTAAAAGAATTCGATTGTTTAACAGTATGTGATGTATTTTGTTGTCAATATACATATGTACATCAATAAAATATACCCTGCTTGGCCGCGTACGCCGTATGGCAGGAAAACAACGAGTGCTACGTGAGGTTGTAGCTCTGACATTGTTTGATCCGTGCGTTAATGCCACCGAGTTCGATTCGCAGAGCAAAGGAATTTGCCAAGGTTTTACATAAAACGCTTATTTAGTCAATTATACCCTATACTCAAATAAATGAAAGGTCGTATGCACTTGTGCTTAGAGTCAGACTCTTCAGTCTTCCGTTTAGTAGCTCACATAATGAAATACTATATTAAGTAGCATGTTCAGACATCTGACAGATGTAAGAAATAATATGATAAATCTAAATACATGTATATCACACTTATGTACATATATCATATTCTAGTTAAGTAACAGACATTCGTATTGTTTTAACTGTAACTCAAGCTGTTTCTAGCATCTGTGCGAGCTATGGATGAGTTTTCACTATTATTGTTAAGCTTTCATTTGTGTAGTTCGATCCGCAAGTGGTGCAAGAACAGGTGTTGTTTACCTAACCAGCTGGATCTGAGGTGAGCCTAACAGGCTCTGAAGATCTATTGCAATATGACTGTTTGATGAATCAGTAATGATTACTAGCAATTACTGAATATAAGCTAGAAAGACGGCTGTATCTGTATCTGTATCTGTATCTGTATCTGTATCTGTATCTGTATCTGTATCTGTATCTGTATCTGTATCTGTATCTGTATCTGTATCTGTATCTGTATCTGTATCTGTATCTGTATCTGTATCTGTATCTGTATCTGTATCTGTATCTGTATCTGTATCTGTATCTGTATCTGTATCTGTATCTGTATCTGTATCTGTATCTGTATCTGTATCTGTATCTGTATCTGTATCTGTATCTGTATCTGTATCTGTATCTGTATCTGTATCTGTATCTGTATCTGTATCTGTATCTGTATCTGTATCTGTATCTGTATCTGTATCTGTATCTGTATCTGTATCTGTATTTGTATCTGTATCTGTATCTGTATCTGTATCTGTATCTGTATCTGTATCTGTATCTGTATCTGTATCTGTATCTGTATCTGTATCTGTATCTGTATCTGTATCTGTATCTGTATCTGTATCTGTATCTGTATCTGTATCTGTATCTGTATCTGTATCTGTATCTGTATCTGTATCTGTATCTGTATCTGTATCTGTATCTGTATCTGTATCTGTATCTGTATCTGTATCTGTATCTGTATCTGTATCTGTATCTGTATCTGTATCTGTATTTGTATCTGTATCTGTATCTGTATCTGTATCTGTATCTGTATCTGTATCTGTATCTGTATCTGTATCTGTATCTGTATCTGTATCTGTATCTGTATCTGTATCTGTATCTGTATCTGTATCTGTATCTGTATCTGTATCTGTATCTGTATCTGTATCTGTATCTGTATCTGTATCTGTATCTGTATCTGTATCTGTATCTGTATCTGTATCTGTATCTGTATCTGTATCTGTATCTGTATCTGTATCTGTATCTGTATCTGTATCTGTATCTGTATCTGTATCTGTATCTGTATCTGTATCTGTATCTGTATCTGTATCTGTATCTGTATCTGTATCTGTATCTGTATCTGTATCTGTATCTGTATCTGTATCTGTATCTGTATCTGTATCTGTATCTGTATCTGTATCTGTATCTGTATCTGTATCTGTATCTGTATCTGTATCTGTATCTGTATCTGTATCTGTATCTGTATCTGTATCTGTATCTGTATCTGTATCTGTATCTGTATCTGTATCTGTATCTGTATCTGTATCTGTATCTGTATCTGTATCTGTATCTGTATCTGTATCTGTATCTGTATCTGTATCTGTATCTGTATCTGTATCTGTATCTGTATCTGTATCTGTATCTGTATCTGTATCTGTATCTGTATCTGTATCTGTATCTGTATCTGTATCTGTATCTGTATCTGTATCTGTATCTGTATCTGTATCTGTATCTGTATCTGTATCTGTATCTGTATCTGTATCTGTATCTGTATCTGTATCTGTATCTGTATCTGTATCTGTATCTGTATCTGTATCTGCATCTGTATCTGTATCTGTATCTGTATCTGTATCTGTATCTGTATCTGTATCTGTATCTGTATCTGTATCTGTATCTGTATCTGTATCTGTATCTGTATCTGTATCTGTATCTGTATCTGTATCTGTATCTGTATCTGTATCTGTATCTGTATCTGTATCTGTATCTGTATCTGTATCTGTATCTGTATCTGTATCTGTATCTGTATCTGTATCTGTATCTGTATCTGTATCTGTATCTGTATCTGTATCTGTATCTGTATCTGTATCTGTATCTGTATCTGTATCTGTATCTGTATCTGTATCTGTATCTGTATCTGTATCTGTATCTGTATCTGTATCTGTATCTGTATCTGTATCTGTATCTGTATCTGTATCTGTATCTGTATCTGTATCTGTATCTGTATCTGTATCTGTATCTGTATCTGTATCTGTATCTGTATCTGTATCTGTATCTGTATCTGTATCTGTATCTGTATCTGTATCTGTATCTGTATCTGTATCTGTATCTGTATCTGTATCTGTATCTGTATCTGTATCTGTATCTGTATCTGTATCTGTATCTGTATCTGTATCTGTATCTGTATCTGTATCTGTATCTGTATCTGTATCTGTATCTGTATCTGTATCTGTATCTGTATCTGTATCTGTATCTGTATCTGTATCTGTATCTGTATCTGTATCTGTATCTGTATCTGTATCTGTATCTGTATCTGTATCTGTATCTGTATCTGTATCTGTATCTGTATCTGTATCTGTATCTGTATCTGTATCTGTATCTGTATCTGTATCTGTATCTGTATCTGTATCTGTATCTGTATCTGTATCTGTATCTGTATCTGTATCTGTATCTGTATCTGTATCTGTATCTGTATCTGTATCTGTATCTGTATCTGTATCTGTATCTGTATCTGTATCTGTATCTGTATCTGTATCTGTATCTGTATCTGTATCTGCATCTGTGTGGCTGTGTATCTGCATTATTTGTAGCTTTTATCTGTAAAATAAAGCGGGCAAAGTTTTTCGTCTATGTTGTTTGAACATTGATTGTCAACTGATCGGTATTTACCGCCATCTAAACATCACAGCTCGTCTCGACCTAGTGTTCAGTTAGTCAGCTTGTCAATCTGTGAGTGGGTAAAACCAAAGGGGGCAGCGGGTGGCGTGGCATTCACTGAAGTTTTCAATTTCAGTCGCACTGAGCTACACTTAAGCAAATAATCGTGTGTATTTTAGCTTCACATGTTGCACGTCTGTATCTGAATCTGTAGCTCTGTGGCTGTATCTCTATCCGTATCTTTCGAATACTTTTTTTGTTGTTTTGCTTTTGTGTTTAATTTAATTTTGTTTTCTTTAGACGCGTTGAATTTCTCTTTGGCTTTTGTTATTGTTTTGGTTTTTGTGCAGCAGTGTTTCCTTTCCTATTATCGATTATCGCATCTCTTGTCGTTGTACAAAATATTGTATATTGTATCGCTGCATACCCAGTGAAAATGTTAAGGCATAATAGATAGCTTAACGTGGTGTAACATGATAAAAAATTTAATTTTCATCACTGCCGTAGTGTTTACCCGACAGTAGAGTTGATTCGATATCATTTAGAACATGAAATTGTTACTAACTAACTAAAATTTATTATAATAAATATTTTTTATCAAGTTTGTTGTCTGTGCACCATCATACTTAATTTAATTTTTCTATATTACCATTTATTTAGTGCTTACAGGGTATTTGCTAGTTGATCAACTTGGTTAATCGATTGTAGCACGCTTTGTTGTTTTCATTGAAGTTTTGCTTCTCCTCGTTCTTTCACTTTTGTTTTCTCAGCGCCAATACCGACTTGCAAGACCCGAGTCAGACAGACGGACGGACGGACGGACTTCGATGGACAGACGGCCATGCGGACAGACAAACGGACGGACACACTTGATAAGAATATTTGCTAATAAGCATGGCAAAGATTATATTGGTCCCAGTTTGGTCCCCGTTGCGGTGTCTGTGCTCTGTGTTTACCCACTCATCTGTTCGTCAAACACACACGCATCACAATCGCATAAACACACACACACATATATATATACACACACACCCATACACAGGAACAATATGCGCAACATCTTTATGAGTTCATTTGTTTGCCATGTCTGTGATCTGGCAAGAAACGCATCTATTTGACTTGTCATCAGAACTTGAACTGAATCGATTATCAATTGACATGCCACAAGGAGACCCATTAGCTATAGCAAAACTCTATTGAGCTACACATGAGAGAACAAACACTTTTCACACAAATATCTGAGTAAACAAGCTGTTAGATGTTTAAATTTGAATATTTTTAACGTTTATAAGGGCTATCGATAAACGATGGCAGTTGAAAATTATCTATTTCACTAGCTGACTGTTCATATATGGATCGATCGATAATCAATCGAGGTTTTTCTATATAGCTCGATATGATTAACTTGATTTAGGCTTACGCAACTTGACATTGGTTCAGCTCGCAGCTCGCAGTGCCAGTTCCAGTTCCAGTTCCATATCAAAGGAGCCGCTGATAATGGATGTGAATGGATGTGGGGTAAGCACCCAGTCGTCGCCTTCCCCCCAAGGTATTTGCTCGAAACTGTTTGGTATCTTTTTTCACAACTTTGGGTGGGTGTTGGCTACAGATCGTGTGTCATCGAGGCACAACTCATCAGCAGATAAAGAGTTATAGCTGGCATGACCCGAGCACCGACAGCGTCCCTCTACTCTGCTCCATTCGCCCTGATTCTGGTTTATCGTAAATTTTTGGTCTGCAATGACAATGCCAAACGTAAGCCTAAGCATATCAATCAAATTGACCACTCACACATACATAGATATACATATATAGAGCAGAGCGGATGGCACCCATCCAGATAGAGTCACAGATTTCGAAAGCTCTAAAAATGTGAAAGAAATAAAGCGAAGGCAGAAGTTGAAATACCCCATTCATGTTGATAAAAGAGTATTCGATTTTAGAACTATTAGACACATTCAGATAAGATGCTCCATCAATCTTGAGAATATATCAGGTTGGATAAGATAAGTCAGAAGGTTTTGGGGGTTTCCATTGTCCTTGTAATTAGTATTGTTATAAGAAATACAAATTTGAAAAATGTCTTCGAAGAATGCTTCACTAGAGATAATATAATCAATAAGCGATCAATCAATTACTGGATCAACATGTTATATTATAAGCAGCTCAAATTTCCCAACAATTTTGTTTTTCAAAGTGAGTTTGAGCCATAAAAGGTATTTCGTAGAATTCAATTATGGAACTACATAATTTATAGATATTGCATGCTGATAATGCTAAATGATTTAGCATGATCGCGAATGAAAAGCGAGCTCTTCAGTGCACGTCTCTCTCTCTCGCTCTCTCTCTCTCTCTCTCTTTCTCACATGCTCTATTTCTTAGTTGATCGATTATACCCGTTGCTATTTTGGTCACAGGGCATGAGTAAAGATTTATAAATATAGAATCAAGTGAGCGCGGAATGCGGAGCAAATAATTATCAAGCGCTACGTTGAGACCGTGCAGCCATCGATAACTGATATCGAAAGCGACAGCAACTGGCGACTGCTGCTGGGCAGCTGCTGTCAGATAAGCGACATCCAAACATCCGACCCTGCCCTCCCACAGCTCTGCATGTGTTCTGCGTCACCGTTCACCACAGAGGTGTTACACGCTCCAACCGACCTAAATTGAATGATTAACAAACGCTTCAACCATTTTTATTGCACTTCAAATGCTCACGGAATTCTTATGAATTTCTATTTGCTTTGATGCAAATACTGATTAAGTTTCTTACAGATATTTCGGGAATGAAACTGGAAAACTAAATGAAATTACGGAAAAGTTTACAAAATGGGAAAAATACTTGAGTAGGTTTACGAGTTCAGGTTTCCGTTGTTGCAGCTTGAGATATATTGACTTTAGTTGAGTTTAGTTAAGTACGTGTTTGGTGATTTGGAAAGGTTAGAGAAGTTTCGGAGAAAATATTTTGAAATCTTTGCAAAGTGATAGCTAATAAATATATGATCAAGTATGCGGACTCAAGATGGTTTTTGCTGTTATCCTGACGGGGCTCAACATATTATGGAATCATATATGAATATGATCAAAAATCTAAAAAAAAAGATTTGGAGTTGGTTTTACTTAACTAGAATAGATGAAATCGAAGCGAAGCTCAGGAAGTTTTTGGAAAATAGAATGTGATGATCATTAATTCCTCCCTATGCTCTAACTAATGTTAAGTCATTCATTACTCATAAGTAAAATCACGGCAATCTCTAGTCTAGTGTTTTCTCTTACTTTGCACAGCTTTAAAGCTTAGGCTAAACTCAAAAATTACATTTTTTACGATTTCCAGCTAGTTCAGAAGTTAGAAATTTATAGGTTTATCTATGGTGAATTACCTGTGGGGAATGACTGTATATAGTTTAGCTAGCTGGCTGACTGGCGCCTTTGAACAGACATTGATCGACTTTGACCCCGCGACGGAGATAGCGCTGAGCGCTAAAGAAAATCTTTGGCCACGGTTTTCGATCGCCGAGCTGTACGATATATGTATATACATATAGATATTTCTAGGTAAGTGCGACTTCACTCTCCCAATGTTGTCCAAAGTTTTGCTCATCGCTGTTTGTCGTTAAGTTCTTCAAACAAATTATCAACTTCTAAGGGTGGAGCCGACACTGACGCACTGACAAGCTCACCAAGTACTCGTTGTTGTTGATGTTGTATGGAAGTTGGCTGAAGTAGAAGCAGAGTGAATATGGAGCAAAACGCATTACAAATTATCGGGTCGCAACTTACAAAAATAAAAAATGAACACAAAAAAAAAAAAAATCGTAGAAAAAACTCGCTCAAATATCTCGAGTCATCGTAAGTTATTGGCAAATAAACGAGCGAAACCAAAAACCCAAGCGGAGTGCGCTGAAAGTCCCCACTGACTATAGACACATACATATACATATACAAGCGTACAGACGTGCCTAGAGATACCTGTATGCACACACACAAAGGCGCACTCACACACACACACACACACACACAGACGTTGCTCTATCTGAGTGTTAAGCTACGCGCCTTTAGACACGATTTTCGCCATGATTTTTCCATGCACTTTTTTCAATACAATTCGATTCTCGCGCGCTCTCTTCCCCCCTGTCTCTCGGCCCGTCCCTGACTCTCTATGCTTCTCTGATAAGATATTTTGAATGATGATGTGCTGTTGTCAAATGCCTACAGTTACACACCTCACCTCACCGCCCCGCCCCGCCCCGCCCCGCTCCGCCTCACCTGTGTAGCCAACACCACCCATGCCCCACATACACAGACAGACAGACACAGACGTAGTACGTGAGCACAGTCCACATAAGCATGGGGGATTTGTCAAGGCATTAGATAATATCTCCCCACTGTGCGGGCCCGTCGCGTAACTTGGTTAGCGACATGGCCTCCGTTTTCAGAAACTGAAGCAGAAACAGAAATAGAAACAGAAATAACAACAAAATAAAGTTATAGAAACTGTGAGCTGTCAGCAGCAGAAGTCGCGAGCGCAGAGGGAAGTAGAGGAGACGGGAGAGAATAACCTTAATTAGGTTGCATATTTTAAATGGATGGTCGCATCGTTCATCAGCGTGTTGTCTGGCTTGGTTGTATTCAAAAAGTGTCAGGCTCTGAACTCCATAAGTCAAGTGCTGTAACTGATAGTTGAATTAGTTAGGATTGACAAAGCTGTAAGCTCTGAAAAGAGATTTTAAGAAATTTCATTTATATAACAGCTTCTGTTGTCATGTTACACGAGGTTAGTTGACTAGTTATGATAGTCTGAATGGATGGGATGGCCAGAATAGTTGGAAATAGTTGCCAGATCTAAGTGCCACAAATAGAATAGTGGAATAGTGGCTATTCACAATAGAATAGTGGATAGTTGGGATAATGAACTTGTAGGCCCTTCAAGTGAATAGCCATAGGTCTTATCTATACCATCCTCAGTTGCAGTTGTAGTATAGCGAAAATTAATAGCATATCCATTACATCTCTTTTATATTTCAGCTATGGAACAGTTATCAATATATTTATCTCTGCTACTATTCTTTATAGGCTCTACACTATCTCAATATGTTAACTATTTATTGTTCAAGCTATATACATACATAATAATTATACAATTCAAATCAGCTGCTTTTGATAGCTCAATGAATGACAAGTTAAGTGTATTAATATACAGTCATAAAGTGATTCATAATACGACTAGAATTCTTCATGGATTATTTCAGTTGAAAGTTAGAGTTCGAAGTCCCAATTGGTTTCAGCAAGTTCTTAGCAGGAAGTGCGTGAGATACTTACGAAATATGAGCTATATGTACGTGACAGCCAGATATGACAGACACTAGGAATCAATTGATCTCGCAGCCTTTTGATAGAGGTATCGTTTGCTTGAATCGTTACAAATCGTGCCAGCTCTGTCAACATGAGCTACGTCTATACGGATGCAAAGCTCAAGACTTATCGGATTCAGATTTCGTAATTGCGAAATTGAACGAACACGCCACCGCCGGATGATCGGTCTGGAGTGGGCCGTACTAAGAGGCACCTCGACCCTGCCTATCGCATCTACTTCTCGTTTATCTGCGCCAAACACAATCAAAAAGCAATTTCTATTTATTCAGGTGTCAATTCCGATCTGAGAATATTCTATGCTATTAGTGAATCTCTTTGTGTTTCATCCAGAAGTAGTGGCATCTCTCGTTCCATTTTTCTCTTTCTCTCTACATACTTTTCTATTAAAATGTACATAAATTTGTTTATATACATATGTAGCTTCTTCACGTATTTTGGCACTGACAGTGGCATCGCTGTGGCTTTCTACATTTCTTTATCTGCTTTTTCTCTCCTTATCTCTCTTTCTCTATATGGCGAATATAGCAAATATATAATATTATGGATCTACGATTACTTCTTGATCGCTTCGACTAGTTATTGAAAAGCATTCTATCTGAATAGGTCTTTCTATCTGCTTTGAATGTTGATCTAGTTGTCCTCTATAGTCTATTGAAGACTCTTTGTGCCTACTCCGGTAGCTCTATCTCTCTCTCTCTTTCTCTCTGTCATTTTTCTTTCTTCCTTCTATCTTCTCTCGCACTCTCCCTCTCACCAAGGGCAATTATATGTGCTCTACGAGTTATTCCAATGCTTAGGTTAATTCGGTTGCTCTCTCTCTCTCTCTCTCTCTCTCACTCCGTGTCAGACTCCTTCGAGAGATCTATCACACTGCCCCTCTCTTTTATTAAAAAACTATATTGGCTTTCTTCGCTATTCTCTCTCTCTCTCTCTCTCTCTCTCTATCATCATTCTTGTATTGCCAATAATATTGTCTTCATTCAGTCTTCATAACTCTCTCTCACTCTCGCTTCCCCCCTCTCTATCTCTCCATCATCCTCCTCTCTCTCTTACTTCCCACAAAAATTCATAAAGCGCGGCCCTCATTTATCAAATGTTGAAAATCTGGCATTGCCTTTGGATAAACTAAATGAAATAAGAAAATGGCCAGCAATGTGGGTCGTGTTTGCTTCCAGTGTATGGTGTGTGCGAGAGTGTGCAACCATATGTCTGTGTGTGTATAGGTGGTGAACAATCGCTGGCATTGAGTTGCTGTCAAACGGCCATTCTGTGCTCCCCGGCGCGCTCAAGTGGCTCATTGTTGTTGGATGGATTGCAGTTCGTTTCACTTCACGTAGGTTTCTAGGCGCCACATCAATGAATTCAGTGAAAATTGGTTCCCGGCATGCCAGGAACTTGTCGCAGAGCAACCGAAATTCTTAAAAATTTTAGAGTATTTTATCAATCGACTTCGATTTGGCGAAGTCCACTGATAAATGCCTCGAGCATTTCAAATGTTAAATATGAATCAGACTTGAGAATTAACGATAGATGTTTATCGATTTTTAAACGAATTTGTTGTAGAGCAAAAAAATCAAGTCGCGATTAGTTTTATAGCTATACAATTTCATATCGATTTAGGTTTGTATTGAAGTCAATATGCATTTGAACATTTACGCTGAGAGCGATAAATTACCGATATATAGGTAATATATGCTTATCGATTGCTTCTGTTGAAGTGAATATAAGGAAAAATCAGGGTTTAATGAGACGAATAACGAGAGAAGAGAGCGAGAGTACTAACTATACAAATTACTATGAGCAAAAGCTACTCGATAAAGATACATAATCGATTTTGAAGATACTCTCTCTCTCTCTCTCTCTCTCCAAGTTGAATTTGAGCGAAATATAATTTAGTCAGCTAAAAGTGCCTTTGCTTCAGATTTTGCTGCAAATGAATATTTATTGAAACTCAACTGATATTATTTAAGATCCCCAAGATGGGAGCCATACCTAAAACCATATGTTCATATGCATGTGTGTGAGTGTGTGTGTACTTACTTATATATTAATATATGCGCAATTTTCTCGATTTGCACAGATTCAGCGAAATTTTGTTGCAGACGTAAAGAGTGTGCACTCAACCCGAGCCCCAGCCCCAGCCCCAGCTCCAGCCACAGTCACAGTCACAGTCACAGCCACAGCCAGAGCTGCTTGTAATATGAGACACCCATGCGATATGACGATATGGCTATATGGTATTTACTGCCACCGAAATCCGTACCGCTGTATACATATATCTTCTGGGCAAAAAAATTAAGTAAAAATTGCACTCGCAAGATAAAATTCAGGCCAAAAAACGAACGGAAAAGAACAAAACGAAAAAAAAAATATAATAATAAAGAAATAAATTATGAAAAATAAAAAATTGTTATATGAAAAATTGAAATGCGGCAAGATCTCCAACTCTGTGTTCAATGACATCAGAATCAAAATATTGCAACATACATATATAAGAGTATGTAAGTGCATGTGTGTGTGTGTGTGTGTGTGTGTGTAATCGGATCGTAGATTGTGTGGTGCTGTATGGATGGATATGCTTATAGAGGGCATTTACAGGTGCATACATAGTCCATGTGCCGGTCATTGTCGACGCTCGTGAGCGCATGATTAATTATGCGACTTTGCTGTCTGTCGACTGATAAATGTGTGGTATTTTTGCAAGTGCAGAGGTGGAGGGGGACAGAGATACATAAGCAGGAGAGGGGAGAATATGGGGAGATGTAGAGAGCAAGGTCGAAAGAGAGTTAGTTATAGAGGATGACAGAGGTTGAGAGGAGGATAAAGGAAGAGGTAGAAAGCGATTTTGTGTTAGAGACAGACAGGCAGAGTGAGGGAGAGACATCATGAAATAATGATAGACAGAGAGAGAGAAAGAGATTGGGATTGGTAATAGATGGAGAGAAAGTGAAGGTGAGATAGAGGGAGACAGAGAGAGAGAGAGAGAGAGAGAGAGGTGGAGAGGCTGGCACTTAAATGATTTGCTCAACTCTGGAATGAGTAATAGAGAGAGGAAGAGGTACATACATATATGAAGCTGGGGGAGGAAGAGCTCGACTGGGAGAAAATTAGCTCAACTAGCTGAGAAAGGCAGATAGTGAAAGACATGAACAGCACGTAAGACATGAACATGTGTTAAAGCAATTCACACATGACTCACTGACCCAGCTCTACTAGACGGGCAGATATGCATACATATTAATGTTTCTCTCTTCATACATATGTATATGTAAGTGTATATGTAAAAATATCGGAAAGTGACAAAGTCAGATAAATTGAAAGAGATATATAGAATTAATGAGCTACGTTGCGGGTGAATGACACCTTCCCAAAATTCTAGATATTGTCATCAATTTACTCCCAATTATTTGCCTCTCTTACAATCACTATCTTTTACTCTCTCTCTCTCTCTCTATATCGCACTCTCTTTTTATTCTCGCTGTGTGGGATTTTAGCTGTAGCTCGTGCATAATTCCTCGGATTACAGCTGCCCACAGGTAAAGTTTTCATTTTGAGTCTTATTTCCACCTTTTGTTTTTTGTTTATTTTGAGCGTTTTTAAATTTCGCTGATGTTTCGCATTTCTTATATAGATCAATGCTCGCTGCTGTCGGCAATATTATCCGTATTTATGATTTGATTTTCATTTCGCTTTGATTTAACTGCGCGTTGACAGTTTTTGCGCCTTTCCTTAAATGAATATGCATGTATATATATTTATTTATGATTTTCTCATTCGGTTCTTTGGGACTTTTTCTTGGAAATGGCCATCAGAATCGCAGTCCCAATCATCATCGCAATCACTTGTTTTGGGCTTGTTCCCAGGGTCTCCCATGTGACCGACCACTCAATGCTAACAAGATGACCGCAAATTTTTGGTCTTATCTTCACAATTTAGTTAAGTCAAAATGTTGAAATAATCATAATGTTTATTTTCCCTATACCACACACAGGCCTTCCAGAGCCCCTTGCTCTCTCTCTCTCTCTCTCTCTCTCTCTCTCTCAGTTTCTATGTCTCTTTTACTCTGATATTATATATAGCTGTCTCTTACTGTTATACTCGGATATATTCCATGCAAATCGTCTGGTTAACCACAAACTATTTGAGTTTACCTCAATTGTACGCGCCTTACAGATACCCTTTATTTATTTGGTACTCAGCTTATTGAAACCTTCCATATAGAGTCCTTATCTATACATCTAAACAAGCCTTGTCTGCTATACTTTATGAACTCAACGATCTTCGAGCTGTTTTTTTGACAAGGAAGTCTTAGTTCATAACGAGTCGGAAAACCTTTTCCATTAATCAACTTCCGATTCATTTCAATTCAATAAAATTTCCCAAAAACTACAATGTGCATTGAATTTACTATAACGTCGAATCATAAGTCGGAGCTCAAATTACTATAGGCTCCCTAGAAAACCTATATACCCCATTTGCCTTCACTTATCTGCAACTGTATTTAGTTCAGTGGGAATATATATTTATATGCATGTATATATGTATATACATATATTTGTTTTTTATCACTTGTGGAGCGCCATGTGTTCCGTCTGCTATCAGGGGGCTCTGGTCAGCGTTTGGGCTGACCATCTACAAAGCGCTCGACCGCAAGTCTCAGTGCCTAAGTGTATGTATTAGGGTCTGGAATGCTGACTGTGGTTGGGATTCAATTGGAGCTGTGCTTGAGGCTGTAATGATTGGCCTGTCTTATTAGCCGTAGCACAGCTTCTGGGTTTGGCCAAGGCAGCTCAAGCAGATGTCACTGGCTTGACAGAGCCTGCAAGGCACACAGTGAGAGAGAGAGAGAGAGAGGGAGGGAGGATGGCAGTAAGTGTGAGCGAGCAGAGTGTTGCGGCTTATCGATCTACAGATATATGTATACAGGCAGAGCTATGTAGAGTCTCGCGACCTTCGATTGTTGGCGTTCTCGTGCGAGGGGTTTAATTTGCGATGTTTACATAAACTCGGACAAAGTGCTTCCTTATGGCTGGCCATAATCTGCGCACTCAATAGAAACCGATTGCAGCCAATGGCAGATACTTTGGCTATGGCTGCGGCTTTGCCAGCGCCAGCGCCAGCGCCTGCTGCCAATTGCCAATTGCAAATTGCGACTTCGATTGCACTACTTATTCTATTAGTGTGTGTGTGTGCGATATTTATACATACCCTGTAGTCGAGCTGACAGTGTGCGTATATGCATTTATGAACTGACAAAGCCCTTTGATAGAGCTTCTAATTCTTTCCAGCATATCGATAACTCAGTTTATTGCGTTGGCTGCACAAAAACACAGGGTATCCATATAGCAGTTTAGATTCATCAATTTGCTTTTCTACATATTGATTCCACTTTGGAACATGTTATCAACTCAACTCTAAATGTATCGATATATGTATATATCGACTTTGACTAAGCTACAGGGTATTTACATACCTTTTTGAGCTAAGCAAACCCAACATACCGATAGTTCATCGATGTGAAATAATTTATAGCCTATTTACGGGGTATCTCTATGTGACACCTGTCCTAATTGAGTCTGCTCCCAATCAAATTGTTAATATATTCAAAATCATAATTATGGAGCTCTTAAGATAAACAAATTCCATATTCAATTTGTATTATAGGGTATCTATATAGCCATGCAAGTACATTGCATTAGTTTTGACTTCATATTTCATGGTTGTTTGTCAAGTCAGACGATTAATTAATCGATGGCAAGCGAATCGTAACGATTTACAGGGTATCTGACAAATCAAATCAGTCTGATTGCATTGCTATTTCTGTTGTTGCGTGTCACTAAAATCTTTGCTCGCATATTTTTTACAACTGTCGCCGTTGTCGTCGAAATGCAATTAGTTGCAGATTGCAGTCATCGCTATCGCCATGCCGCCCCCTCCCTCCCTTCTGCTGCGTCCCATAACACCTGTTCTTTAGCTCGTACCCTTTATAACTGTATTCTATGATCAGCCCACTTGCTTCTGCACAGTGAATGTCGCCAGAAAAGACGGATGAGCTTAGCAGCTTGACATCAAAATTGTTATCGATAATGGGTGTTATCGAAGTTCCATAAGCTAGCTCTTTTTCTTGCTCCCTCGCTCCCACCTTCTGCGTTTGTTTGTTTAAAGATAGATGTATTGTGAGCGGGATAGCTAACTGATCGACTGACGGACTGAATGACTGACTGAATGACGGCGTCGCCTTGCTTAACAGATGTTGCGCTTATCGGTTCTGTCGCAGTTGCTTCGCCTCTTATCGACAACATTTCCCATGTATTCTCTGTTGTTCTTTTATTGGTTACACTTTACCCGCTAGTAAAATCCAATCTGCAATTCATTGGCAATTGCCGTGCCCGATGCGTCATCGCGTCTCGTAGTGCCCATAGAGCTCCGAGCATTTCACAATTGATGTTACTTTCCGATTAGGCCGGTCTATCGGAATCAGAAACTTGCCGTGGGGGGATTTTCGAGCAAATTCCCTGTAAGTGTCAGCCATACGCGATATATATGTTGTATATATATATATTGAACTGACTGAGGCATTGCGTGATATTACGATGTCTTTGAAATGGCGTTTATCTATATATAGTTTCTAGATAAAATCAGGGTATAACAAGTAAGAAAGCTCTACTCGAGACTGCTCGACTACGAGATCCCCTGAACCCTTCGAGCAACAGTCATTTCAATAATTTTTAGCGTCTTTCTGATTATACAAACACACGCAAACACACATACACACGCAAAAACACATACATAGACACACATAGGCGCGTACGCATAAACACGCATGGACTTCAGTGTGGGCTTACTATGGGAACTTAATTGCTTAATAACTTTTTTGTGGACGTACGTTCTTCATGAAACTTTTAGATTGTGTTTATATCATTAATATGCGTGTATGTGCCGAAGCTCAAGTCTCTAGTATTTTAAATACGCCTTTTACAAACTTAGCGGTGAGGGGGCCGGGTAAAATTTAACAAAAATCGAAATTCTATAACGTACATTTGAATCTACATTAAAAATTTGGAGACTCTAGCTCTAAAGATGTGGGAGATATAATTTAATAACTGTCTTTCGATAAGGTTTTTATCGATAAAAATAACCGGATGAGTTATCGATTTTTGGTGATAAACTCGATATCCGCGCTATATATACGGTCATTTTAAAAAAAGTTCAGGTCTCTAGCTCTTATATCTTCTGAAATCGACGCGTTCATACATACGGACAGACGGACAGACAGACGGACAGGGCTTAATCGACTCAGCTCGTCGCCCTGATCAAGAGTATATATACTTTGTGGGGTCTGCCACGCCTCCTTCTGCCTGTTACATACATTTCAACAAAACCATTATACCCTGATTTCCCATTTTCAATGGGTTCAGGGTATAAAAACTGTGCACTATGTATAGAATGAGAGTTAAATATAAATGCTATGATTCAGATTCCTTATATATGTATATATATGTATATATATGTATATAGATTTTTGTTCATCATTGGATGTAATCGAACATTAATCGAAAAACTGCAACTGATCTGAGATGGATGATTCGAAAATTCTCTAGGGATCTTTAAAAACGACAAGCCTCTAGAGATACATAAGAATTTCAGAGCATTTCTAACTTAATTCTAATTGTTTATTGCGATTTGAAAAGGAGTTAGCTAATCGTTAAACCTTCATTCAATCTTTAACCAGTTCAATCCAACCTCATATATGATAACGAGGCTGATATTAGCTCCTGCATCCTAATGTGATGTGTCATATGTATGTATACATCTTACATATATATGAATGTATGTAGTGTATATATATACATATTTATATATATTTAGTCTCTGTTCATCCGTATTGATTTTTGCTGCCACATCAGAAAATGCTGCAAAAGCTGGAGGCAAAAAGCGTTCCTTGTGTCTGTGTGTGTGTGTGTGTATACAGGTAGGAAACTTAACGCCAAAGGCACACACACACACACATATATGCATGTGAATATACATGTCTGTACATATATGTATATATATATATATGTATATAGAGCACACTCCATGGCGCAGTAGAAAAGAATTTATCAGAATAACATCAGAAATTCAGAAGAATTTGCGATGAGGCCTCCCCTTCTCAGGCTGGCTGGCTGGCCTGCACATGGCCATGATATATACATACATATATATCTAGTATATAGAGAGAATCGGCCAAGGCAACAACAACAATGGAATCGTTGGCAATGTGTAAAAGAAACAACAACAACAAAGCAGCAGAGGAGGAGGGAAAAAACACGACGACGTCATCGTCGCTCATGATGTGAACCTAAGCTCAAGGGTGGCCGCAGGGCGCAGAAGGGGGAAGGCATGGGGGTAGGTGTATGTGTGTGTGAGTCAGGTGGAAAGGTGGGCAAGTAGAGGTCACATAGAGGGTAGTGGCTGAGAGCTGCTGCGACCTGCTGCTGCTGCTGCTGCTGTTGCTGTTGCTGTTGCTGTTGCTGCTGCTGTTGCTGCTGCTGCTGGGGGTGGTTTGTGACGAGGGTAGTTGCTCTGCTCGAGAAACGAGAGAACCGAAAGCCGAGCCGCTGCCGAGCGTCAGGGAAGGTCGCAGAACAAAATTTCATAGATTTTTTCTTAGAACTTGGGAAAATCCAATTAGAAATGCGCACAGAGGGAAATAATTCACCTGTCAGCCCACACACACACACAGAGTGAGAGAGAGAGCAAAAGAGAGAGAGCGAGCACGATGGCTATTGTATATATCAAGAGCGAGCGAGAGCTTTGAGCGGGGGATGGAACTGAAACAGACGAGCTGACAAGGCAAACTGAAACTGACTGAAGGCTTCGCTGCCTGCGGAGGATGAGGCCAGTTGGAATGGGCGGCGGGCGAGGGGTGGAGGGATTTACGGCTGGCAGGTAAATTAATGACAGGCGAGGGTGGCTGCCCAGGCTGCAGCGCAGGTAGGCAGAGAGGGGCTGCAAGGGGGAGTTGAGAGACGGGGAGACGCAGTTGGCGTCGACGCCACGCAGCCAGACGTTAAATGATGGCGCGTCGCATTTTCGAGACTTCCATCTCACTCCCGCTCGCTCCCGCTGTCTCTTTCTCGTTCTCCGCCTCTGTGTATGTGTGTGCAACGGAAATGAGCAAACAGAAATACACAAGAAATAACAAGAGCATGCGAATGGGTTGTGCATGACTAGCAGATACCCTAAGGTCAAGAGCAGAACTAGTTTAAGCAAAAGAGGAATGCTGTGTCTTTAGCTCTTATTAACAAAATCCGAGAGAGCGAGTTTGTTCTAGAGTGCAGATTCAAGTTTCTGGCGAATATGTAATTTAGACTGTTTGCAACATGCAGATGCTCCTAGCTCATACATCTCAGTCGACTCATATACCCCTTACAGGGTATTCTTTGCTCTGCATAGATGATCTATAAGGATACGCACTGCTATACAGCATATCTCTCTAACTACGCATTTCCCTAGTATACCTCGCTTAATCATTTCTATTCCAGGGCATAAAATACTAAAAGCAAAGCCATGAATCTGAAATTCTTGGGCCGCTTTTTGCCTCAAAATCGAATGACATGCGGCTGACGTGAACGCGGCCTGATGAAGTGGCCTCCACAGAGCCCCTCTTCCTCCCCTTTAGCCCTGCCCTATCACGCCCCTGTTTTGTACTCCTGTTTCTTTTTATTCTATTTACCTGAGGGCTGGGAGCGTTTAGAGCTCGGCAGAGGAGAACTTGCAAATGGGCAGGACATTGTGTTCATTTTTTGTATGGATACCCTGCAGGTGTAGCTGCTCGAAACGGGGTGTGATAAGGCCCACAGGCTGCGCTGGACATTCAACTTAGTATATCATAAGCAATGTAGGGTATTTTGCAGTCTTGCACATACTATGCATTGGCATTTCGGTGATTGCGCATTGATTTGGCAGGTGGTTGAAATCGTTAAGTAACCCCCATCCAACCAAAATGGTTAGTCATCAATACGGAAAGGGAAATTGTCGTTTGGAAAGCTTCAAATTCAGATTCAGAAAAGAGCATTCCCGTATTAGATAAAGTTAGAGATACAGATGAGAAAGCTGTGATAAATTCTGAATATGAAAATGGAGATGTTTAATAATGCTTAAGGAAGACGGCAAGATATTGGTGAATCCATAGATTCATAGTAGAGTAGAAAGCTGAAGCAAGAAGGAGCTAAAGGTTTTCCAAAGAAACTTCTTAGACATCTACTAGACATCTAGACTAGATTAAAGGGAGGACCTAACATCAATTTCAATTGGCTGCTGTTTGAGCTGGCCAAACATCCCCAGGAAACCTTAGGCAGCGAGAAAAGCTCTGGGGTAACGCCATTTTGTGCACAGGCAGGGAAGCTGTCACAGAGCTCTCGGATTTTGCAACCCTCTAAAAAGAGGAAAGCCATACGAGTGCAGAAATAGCTGTAACAATAGACACCCCCACCCAGATCAACAAATCAAAGAGAGACAGAAAGAGTAGAAAACGATAGATAGGCGGTGAGGGTGGTGGGAGGTCGAGTGCGTCGAGTGGTTGGATTCAGATTTTTGGCTAGCCAATAAGACGAACCTAAGGCCAACAACATATTCGCAAGAAGCCAAAGGCAATAAGCATTAATTACACACACACAGGTGTAAAAACTGAAATGACAGCTGCTGTGGGTGTTGAGTGTGTATATGTGTGTATGGGTGTGTGTGTGGAGGATACCTCGTTGAGCCGTGCGGCACGCAAAAAAGGGCAAAGTCATCGCTGGGGCTGAGCTGCGGCGGATGCAGACACACAGCACACACGACCCGGATGATGAGGAGCCCACAGAGTGCTAGGGGCTGTGTATGGGGCGCAAGGGGGTAGCAACCCTCAACGTACACGTGTCCTTCGGCGTCCTCGTTCACGTTCAGTCCACGTCAACGTCTGTCGCTCGGCTTGGCTTGGCTTGGCATGGCTTGGCTTGGCTTGGCTTGGCGTATCTGCAAAATACATTTCGAGCTGTAACGGAAAAATCTATTAAATCAACGTTGCTGCGGCAACCAATTGCGGGCAAACGAACGAAACCACCGAAAAACCATCGCGTACACAGCTACAGCTACAGAGAGAGAGAGAGAGAGACTGAGAAAGAGAGAGAGAGAGATTGACAGGGGTGAGGGAGGCAGCGCTAGGGGTGGGTTGCCACCCCCATGTTCACTCGCATTGGTCTAAGTAGCGCACAGATACAATTTACAGCTCACATTTCGTATGCAAAAAACCGCCAGCAACAACAAAGAAGGTCTACAACTTTTCAATACCCTGCACTGAATATGAAATGTGTAAATGGGGTATATTTGGGCGCCCATTAAGACTTGCATAGGCTACAAGATTCGAGTCTGTAACTTCAACAGCTTGGCATACCATATTATATCTAGACAGACAAGAGTGCCTTTACTAAATATCTGATCAATTATATTAATAAGTTCTAGATCTATACCCATAAAAGTTGATATGGAGGTGCACACAGATTACGAAAAAGTTCACGTTCTTATTTCCGGAAGCATGCTGCGTAGAAGCAATCTATATCACATGTTTAATATGCAGAAACATCTAAGGTCTTTGCGGATGGGAAACTGTTCATTTCTTGAATAATTTTCATCATCAGATCAGCATTAGAATCATCTCTCTCTCTACCTCTTTCTCTTTCTCTTTCCCTCTAACTCTCCCTCTCGCTCTATCAACAGCGGCTGTATCTCTTATGAATAGAATCAGTCTAGAAGTAAACTCACTTTACCCTAGGGTATCTGTTGGTCGTGCAGTGCCTGCATTTTGTTTTCACATTTTCACATTTGCTGCACGGCAACCGCAGGGGCGCATTGTGGTGCTGGCTGGAGCGGGCGGTGGGCGGGTTTTAGCGAGTGCAACGGCAATCGTCAGATACATTTCGCTCGAATTTATCGCTGCTGTAACTTGGACCTCAATTTCACTGTGTGTATGCGTGTGTGTGTGTGTATGCGTTGGATAACTTTTGTAAAGCAGGAAATTGTCGCATAGGAACACCCCAACGCCAAACTGCACTGAGTGGAAGGACAAGAGCAAGAGAGAAAGAGATGGAGATAGAGGAAGAGAGAGAGTAGGAGAACGTGGTGCAGCCAACACCCAATCACCCACTCAGCGGCCTCTGCACATCCCTGTAGCATGTCAAGATGGTAGCCCGAGGATTAAAGCCAGCTCAGAGAGAGAAAGAGAGAGAGAGAGAGAGAGAGAGCGACAGGGGTCTGTAATAGGCCATTCAAAAGCGAAAAGTTTCGCCTGCAAAACATGTGCTGTATTTGGTTGCAATTGCGGGGCTAAGACTTGACAGAAGATGTTGCCCTCCCGTTAACTCAAATGATCCCCGTAGTCTAATGAAACCCTAAAAGGATATAGCGTATGAGCAAAGGAAACCAATTGGGACATTTGCTGTGGCTGCCTCACGGTCAGAAAAGGAACTTGATGTATGATAACCCAGCCAACTCAAACTAAGGTGTGCTTTCTTAGGATTCTGATGTTCCAACTTTAAGCTTGCAATCTAGTCTATGCGCCTAACCATTGCCCCTGACCATTTAGCTGCAGCTCAGACTGCAGTTGCGAGACAGCCTTAGCTAACGTTCACGATCCTTCAAGCAGCTGCTACAAATCCTTTAGAAAAACCCTAATGTGCGAATGGGGCTTGGGGCGCAGAACATTGACTGCATTGCTATGCAAATTTTTCGTGGCAAGACCACAAAATAGCTTAAGAGCTCGCTGGGGTAGCGCCGCAGCCAGTTGCAGTTACACATTTTTTTGGGGTCATGTCTTGTGGACAGCAGCTGAGGGACGTAAATCATGTCGGAGGGGGCCTATTGGGCTTTTACTCTTAGTCATAGTGCAGTGTGTGTGTGTGTGTGTGTGTGCTTTACATAACAGAGAGATACATACGTATACATATGTATGTATTGTATATAGATGTATGTAGGGGTGTCCGAAGTGCAGTTGGAAAGCCTTGAATTGCATGTCAACCGAATAAAGCCAAGCCGTAGCTGCCGTTGCCCCAAACCCAACTGGTCAAAGGGCAGCGACAATCATCATTACTCATATGGCCCAAAAGTCCCATCATAAAGAAGTCATGAGCTGTATGTCATTGTCAGAGCGTGTGTGTGTGTGTGTGTGTTTGGTTAGCACTCTCCAAGGACTCGCCTAATGAGCATGTCCATGTCCATAGCCAGATAATCAGCGGTCACAGCGCTCTCGGGTGACCAGGACTTAGGAGTTTCAGCCGAACTAGAAGCGGCTGCTGATGTGGAGCCTCATTAGCTGCCAGCCAACTAAGTGCACTTGAAAGCACACATACATAACAATATACATATACATACGTATGCATATGTGTGTGCATGCATGTATGTATGTTTGTATGAGCCAGCCCGGGCGCCGAGCTTACATTAGGCCAGGTGGTTGGAATCGTGCGTCGCTTTTATGGCGTTTTGTGTGCTCAGGGACAGCGAGTGCAAATCGTCTTTCTCCCTCTCTCTATCGCTCTCACTGTGATGCACACTCCACACTCCAATTGTAACTCCAACGTTGACTCTGCTCTCACCCTCTTTCCCATTTTATTTTGAGGATTATTCATGGTCGCTGGTTCCGCGTTGTAAGCTTCAAAAGTTGCCAACTCGCTTCCTTGCCAGCGCCGTTCTCTCACTCTCACTCACACTTACTCTCTCTATCTCTGTCTCTCTCTTTCTTTTTCTCTGTGTGTGTGCTTTAGTAAGGTGTGTCATTGACACTCGCCTGAACAGCGGCTGACTGAATGCCTGGCTCGCTGACTGTGCTGGCTGTGCTGGGTGCGGCATGCAACCTCCCTCCGGACAGCATCTGCCTGGCTAGGCGCTCTTAACTTTTTTATTTTTGGCTATTGATTTTCGTTGCCCTGGACGCACGCGATCAAAAAAACAAAACACATAAAGCCCAACACACGCATGGCTCGCACCCCGGCTAGCTGGCCAGGTAGCTAGCTAGCGTCTGCTGCCCCCCTCGTTGCTCTGGACGTAATCAGCACCGTCTTGGCGCTGCTCTGGTCTCGCTGCGCACTCAAACGTAACGAACTGGGCAAGCGACTTGCTTGCTGTGCAGATGAACGTGCTCCTCCTCGGACAGCTTTCGACTTAACTAACTCCAATGTCAGCTCTGACCCTGAGCTGGGCATAGGCATAGGATTATCATATTTTGATCTCTCAATTAGCTGGCAAACTTTGTCGTGGGGCCCAAAGTACGGCATATCATACTGGACTACCTATTATATTTATGCCAAACTAATGCTTGCTAGACCTAGACACTATTGTATTCTTTAAGATAGTTTTGTATTCTTAAAGATGGCTTATCGACTATCCTTAAAGATATTTGTGTAGCAAATCAATATTTTCGGGTTTTATTCAACATTACTTTTGTACGTTAAATATATTCTACCTTTGCATCTCACATATTTACGTACGCATTGTAGCTTAAAGCGTATTTCATATCTCAAGCTCCACTTAAAGCTTGAAGATACACATGTGTCTGTGTTATCAACATATTATGTATTTTTGATAATTAGATACTTTTGTAGCTAAAAGATACATTTTATTTGATGTAGACACATGTAGCTACATATAGATGATGAATATAGTATCAGCTAATAGATTCGAGCTTTATTAGAAACGAAATTCAGGAGTTATGTAAACTTACATCTTGTTGGATTTCACATAATTTTGTGTATCTTTGAGATACATCCAGATTCTGTTCAGATTATGAACAACTTGAACAAGACAAGCTAATCCTATAGATTACACATTTATATGATCATTTAGTATAATCTTACATTATTTTGCGCTAGATAACCTACAGATGCAGTTGTCGCTAAAAGATACTTTTGTATCTCAATGATACTCGTTGCCAAACAGAGCTGCAAACAACTCCCCAAACATGTCACGAAGTCACACAGATCGTGCGCTCAGCCAATCGCATCGAAGATGAAAGATGGAATCCAATAAAAGCAGACGCCAAAGATGAAGTCCACGATATGACGAGCGGTTAATGGCTGCTGGCCCCCAATTCCACTCAGCCTCCCCAGCCAGAGACAGCATAAAATCAAAGCCGCCAGCAGATACATTCACAATCAGGCACAGATACAGATACAGATACAATGTCGTAGATAGATACAAAGCAAAGAAACGAAAACAGAACGAGGGAGCCGCTGCGTGGAGCGCAGAGGATGGTGGGGGATTGAGAGGCAGGCAGCCACGCTGACAGAGATTAATGAAGCACTTATGGGTGAACGAGACGCGCGCGCACACTGACACACACACACACACACGCACACAAGCGCGCAGACAAACGGGCGTCGTCTGCTGCCGTCTGTATTTGTGTTTGTATCTGTGGCTGTGTCTGTGTCTGTATTTGTAGCTGTATCTGGTGGCTGCGCGCTGATCGCGTTGATCATCAGGCAGCAATTGCTGCTGCTGCTGCTGTTGTTGTTGCTGTTATTGTTGTTTATTCGCTGTTGCTGAGATTTTGACGCCTACATAACACACACACACACACACATGAACAATTATCAGCATTGTATCTGTAGCTGCTGGCAATGGCTGCAGATACACGCAGCCTGAGCTAAGATCAAGGCAAGCTATTTATAGCAACAGCTCGCTCTGCCGCACTGCTTCGGTCGCCCCCTAACTCACTCTCGTTCTATCTCT
Source organism: Drosophila mulleri (assembly GCA_035047565.1). NCBI lineage: Eukaryota > Metazoa > Arthropoda > Insecta > Diptera > Drosophilidae > Drosophila > Drosophila mulleri. The sequence goes on along the minus strand of JAWNPK010000093.1, from coordinate 405,052 downwards.
TTCTCGCTCTCTGTGTGTATGATGGCGTTTTGTAGGAGGAGCTGTCGCTCGCCCAGCCACTAAATATAAATATGTACATGTACATATATCTTTTGGTCATGCAGATGAGCTGCTAAATCTGTGCTGCAGACCAACTGCTCTCGTCAGTTCTTTTTTTCACACGCCCACACACACACACATACACCTCGCCCGCTCTAGCAATGAACGTCCAGTCGCGGGCTGCCTTGGGCTCCAGTTGGCGGTCATCTTTGCATTTGCATTTTTCCAACGTATCCGCATCTGCAATTCGCATTCGCATTTGTATCTGTATCTTTATGTCTGCTTCTTGTTCCTCTTCTTTGATTTTTTGTGTACCTCCATCTGCGCCGTGTGTAGCTCTTAATTTGCCATTGTCTGGCCGCGAAATTCTGTGAAAAATTCCAGACAGCGATTTTAAGCAAAACAATCTGTGGATACACTGAGAGAAAAATCTTTGGGTAAAGCTAAATTAAATCGGATTTTATTTGGAGCATTAACAACATAAATATCATAATTTATTTTCTAAAAGTTCGCCCAAGATATAAAATATAATACATAATAGAACTTCCTCTGAGTTTCTTTAAGTGTATCATCGGATGACTGAGTGTTTCACTAGCTCCTCGAATGTTTATAAAATGTTCTAAGGTTATCAGATAATTTGAGCAAATTGCCAAAGAAGAGGAAGACGAACTATGCTGAAAACCGGAACAGATATTAGATGAACTCTATTGACAACATTTCTCAGAGCGTTTTTATGGCGTTTTAGCTACAGTTTGATGCGGTTCGCTGGGGTTTATGATATCCTCATTTGCCAACTGTATCTGTATCTGTATCTGTATCTGTATCTGTATCTGTATCTGTATCTGTATCTGTATCTGTATCTGTATCTGTATCTGTATCTGTATCTGTATCTGTATCTGTATCTGTATCTGTATCTGTATCTGTATCTGTATCTGTATCTGTATCTGTATCTGTATCTGTATCTGTATCTGTATCTGTATCTGTATCTGTATCTGTATCTGTATCTGTATCTGTATCTGTATCTGTATCTGTATCTGTATCTGTATCTGTATCTGTATCTGGAGCTTTGGCTCACAGGGAAGCTTGGAGTCAGCGGACGCATCGCCATTTACAAAGCAACAACGCAGCCAGCGGGAGGAGTAGCCAAGTTAATGTCTGTCAGCAATGAAATGCCTGGAAGATCATCATCATCATGATGAAGATGATGATGATGATGATGGCTGTAGTGGTGGTGGTGGTGGCGGGGCTGCTGCTGCTGCTGATGTTGATGGTGATGACGACGCAGATGTAGACGCACTGAAAGCAAACGTTACGCTTGGTTAAAGATCATTACCGGCAGCAACAACAGCGGCAGCAGCAACAGCAACAGCAACAGCAACAGCAACAATGTCAGCGACAGCGACAACAAACGACAACGGGGCGTCGTCAGCACTGGCAAGGGGCTATGAAAAGACCCAGACTAAGGCCCAGACCCAGACCGAGACCCAGAGACTGAGACAGAGACAAACCAGCAGCGAGCCTAGGCCCAAACGATGACGGCCAACAGCAAATTTATAGATACCCTGTGTAACTGCATCCAAAGGGTATGCCTAGCTGTAGTGGGAGCTGTTTAAGCATGATCATATAAATTATATATTATAAGTTTAGGTATATCCTTAGAATTTCCTAGAGAGCCCTTGAGCTGAGGCTCCTCTAGAAAATATTTGGTATTGCTCTCAGATGACTTTAGGGTAACATATAGTCTATCAGCTTAATTTGCTGGCAGTTGCACTTTTTGTGCGGCGCATCCCAAAAACCCAAACGGCTAAATATAAAAATTGAGAAGACAGTTGAGAGCCAAGAGCCAAGAGCTGAGAGCTGAAAGCCGACCACAATGGAATTGCAGCTAAGCAAAGCTGCGCAGCTGACTGACGTTTACCAACACTGCAAATGGCTGTTAGTGGCGCTGGGAGAGGTCGGCGGGCGGCGTGCAAATGGTAAATGGTAACTGGTAAAAAAAAATAAATAAAAATGGGCTGCTGTTGACTGCGTCTCTCAACGGCTCAACGATTTTTGACCAAGAGCAAGAGCAAGAGCCACAGCCAGAGCAGAAGCAGCGCCGACTCGACCTCTTGGCGGGCGGCTGCGACGCAGTCAGGCAGATCAGCGCGCACGCCAGAGTCCACAGACCAGACTTATATACATATAGTATATAGTCTGCACGAGTGTATGTATATGTGTGTGTGTGTGTGTGTGTGTGTGTGTGTGGAGGCCCCGCATAGACCCCTATAGGTTTTATGGCCCCTGGCACAAGATGACGGATGTTCTCGCTCTCTGGCTGCCATCATTATCTGCAGCTTCTATTGCTCCCTCGCCCTCACCCTCTCCCTCTCCCTTTTACCGCTGTCTCTTTCTCTCGCTGACTCTGTTTTGCTGTAGCTTTACATTCTGTTTCTCCCATTTCTGTTTTAGAGTCTGGCTCCGTTTTTGTTTTGTTGTTTTTGTTTTTGTTTTACATCAATGATCACTGAACCGTTTACGTTTTTGAACTGTTTCAAGGTCTGCTCCAGTCTGCTTTTTTTTTTTCTTTATTCCAGCGTCTTGTGCTTCTTATTTGTCTCTCCCTTGCTCTCTTGAGATGTTGAGAGCGAGCATACTCAGCTGTAGTATTTAACTTGCTATTATGAAGGGTTTGCCTTTATATATTTTATAGATATTTTTGATCTCGTATTTCGCATCACGGATCTCCCACAATCGTTTACCTCGACCTCATGCAATTCACCTGTGACTGTTGTTCATCTCAAACAGAGTATGATGCAGTCGTTGAGACTCGGTTTAAATGACTTGTTGTCTTCTTGAGTTCCTCTCCTCCGCTGCTCTGCTGTTCCGCTGTAGTTCTGTTGAGCGCACTCTTCTAATTTTCTGTTCATACACAGTTGCTGCCGTTGCTGCCTCCCTATGCGCTTCTCAGCCGCTAAGCTGAAACTTTCTTTCGCATTGGAAAGTGCCATTTGCTGAACCGTGTTAAACTGTGCTAAACGACGCTCCAAAGTTCAGTTGGGGCCGCCTCTTCTGATTGATTAGCGGTTCGATGGATGGGTGGCTCCATTGACCACTCGCTGCGGTGGGTGGTTGCTTGAGGCCGAGTGGCAAGTGCAGCAGCTGCCACTTGCAGCAGCAGCAGCAGCAGCAGCAGCGGCAGCTGCCACTGACGCAGTTAGTTACCCCCGCAATGTTGCTGTTACAATTGTTGTTGTGGCAGGTGTTGCAACATCGCCGCCCCTGCCTCTCGCTCTCCCTCGCTCTCTCTCTCTACCTCTCTCGCTCTGCCCCTGTCTCCGCAGTTCCCTCCTCGGACTCGTGCTCATATTTGTTATAATAGTTCGTCTCCCCTCGCCGTCCACTCTTCGGACTGCGACGTCTTCGTCTCACGTGCATTTTACATGGCATGCGATCACGAATTTAATGACCGGCAACGTAATTGCTTCTTAATGGAAATTGGGCAGAAGGAAACTCGCCACAGAAATGAAAATGAAAACGAAAATGTCTAGGAAAATGTGCAAGGCAGTTGCAATAGCCAGCTGGGCAGCGACGATCTAACGACAATCTCACAAGGAATTTGTCAGCAAAACTGAAAGTGAAATGCAAACGCAACCAGAAAAACCAGCTCAAAGCTTATTATATATCTGCTTCGATTGAGAAAATATTGTATGGGCATATCTATCTGAAGATGTGATTAACGTCGAAACTTTTCTGTTATCCATAGCTCATCCTCATGGCAAACTCATTGTAAAGCTCATATAGCCACATCGCAAGTCTCATGGGCTATTCTCTTTTTATTATTATCGGCAAGAATTGATTTTTCCAGAACTAACACCTATTCAATTGCCTTTAAATTATCTTAGTAAATGTTATAGAATTCTTCGTGCTTAGGCTCATGTATAACGTTTCTCTAAAGTATTGAAAATTGGACGTTAGGAAATCGCCATGATAAACCTCATTGTAAGTAGCTAGAGTAAGCATAAGTATATTTATCAAAATTGACGATCATGATCAATTTAATGCAATACCTACAATATAACAAAAAAGTCTTCATGGTAAACCTCGGGCTAAAACTAAAAACGAATGTTAAATCTAATGAATCGATTACAAATGCCATAAGAATCGATTGCGAAAAAGTGAATGCTTTCAACCAAAACTCATGTTAATTGAATGAACTTTGCAATGGACAGTGAGAACGTTTGATGAAATATATCTGCTAGGCGAGCAGCGAACGCTATTGAAATTCGAGTGCTTTGTGCCCCTTTGTTTTTGCACTTGAGCATTACGCAAGATGTGGTACATGGAGCATATGCGAGTCTTGTATAATACTCAACTATTTCTGTGTGTAAACAAAGACAAAGTTTGCTTGGAAATGAGGAATAGAGCGGATTCGGGTTGGCTGCTCAAAAGCTGCCAGAGTCAGGTGTGTGGCACATAGAATGTGGCACGTAGCCGCAGATAAGTCAGAAAATTGGGTAACTATTCTAAATAGAGAGAGAGAGAGAGAGAGAGAGAGAGAGAGAGAGAGAGAGAGAGAGAGAGAGAGAGAGAGAGAGAGAGAGAAAAGAGAACGAGAGGGAGGGAGCAAGGTATGTAGGGAGTCGGGAAACGCTTAGACGTTGGCTAGAATCAGTTTTGGCTTGGGGCGTGTTCTAATTATATGTATATACATATATGTATGTATGTGTGGCTGCTAATGAAATGAAGACATCAAACAGCAGACAACAGACAGCAGCCAGTAGGGGCACTCATGACATCTATTTTCTTACTCAATGGAATAAGCACATATTTATGATTTATTTACATGGAAGAGCTTTTTTCAACTATGCCTGTTGACCCCTTCTGCTGATCTCCCATTGACCTTCTCCAGTAGACTCGCTCATTTGGATCTCGTTCCGTAGACCTCCTGCTGTAGAGATCTTCCTGCTCTTCTCGTCCTCTGAACACCCTTATCTGGACCGACACCTATTGGCCTTCTCATTAGGTAAGAACTCTCATTCAGCTTAAAGCTTTTCAGGCCTTGAGCGAGTATCGAGCAATCGGTCATCCCAACTGCAACAATTTTATTGGATTTTTTCTAGCGCACGTACGCCAAAAACAAGCCTGGCCGATTACAATCAAGACTCGAGCTACATAAGTATAAATAAATATATATATATATATATAGACAATCGATCGCTTATCGGCACTCAGCTGGGATTACAAACTTCGAATGCCTAATATATGACATGTATAGGGTATACACACACGCATATATATGCATATACATATATACTCTATATACATAATAGTTGGGCTCGTGCTTTTGCGATTAGCAGAGTGCAGCATGCCTCTGGCAGAGGCGTCGCACGGTCGAGAGCGGGGATGGGGGCGGTACGTTTGGGACGGGGGACTCATTCGAAAAAAGGGGGTTCGCTGCAATTGCGAAAAACATTGAAAATTGAATTTCAACACGTCTTCCTGTTTTGACCAATTACGTAATGCCTTAAACCTGACGTGCGGCAGCTGAGTTTCAGATAACTCGCAACTGAAACAGCTTGGAGTGCGCCGATTTGTGCTGTCTTGCCTGGAAGAGTCTTTCAAATGAAAAAAGTTTACTCTACAGCAGATTTATTGAGAATTTATACACCAAAACACGGTTGACTGAATCTCCGATGGTCTGTGCACTATATTGAAAATTAAATCCGATTTTTATCGGCATCGTAAAAGACTTGGAAGGGTTAAAAGGAATTGGTTCAAAATTGAGACAGTTCTAGAACGATTTGTATTTTCAACCTGGTCAGAAATCTCGAGTCATATGCACATATGCATGTGCAAATATGCCTAATGCTATTTTCCATCTGTTACATGCTGGCACAGTCAAACAATATACCCTATATTATAGCTAAGCAATAGATTAAGTTTACACAGCAGAATGAAACTATTTCGGATTGGATTCCAATTGGACATCAATTCGCTGGGATTGCGAAACGAAGCTAGTTTAACAATCGGTCCGCTCTGTCTCGCTTACACTTTTTCCTTTTAAGCACACAAACACACGCACACCTTCAGTGGAACACAGCAGGCGAGCAGTCTGCCAGATTAGAGCGTTATGCTAATATATACAATATGGTGTATATATGTATATAGGTTTGTACACATACATTTGTTCCACTGTAGGCGCTTTGGCTGAATTAACGGTAATGCTATCAGCAAGTAATTTCATTGATTACTCGCACACACACACACATACTCATTTGTTTTTGAATCTTGCGCAAGATGTGCGTCCAGCTGAAAAAGTACAGTTGTGTTTCGATTTTCATGCATACCCTAACCTCACCTGATCTACATCTGAAAATTGAAACCGAAAGCAATATGGAAATGAATGCACTAACAGAGGTATTTGAGCTATATGTAGATATATGATTAACTAATTGATTGACGATTGACGATGATTGAGCTAAAGCTCTACTGTACTGTTCTCTTCAGTTTAAATTGTTATTCTTGCTAATTACATAAAGATCATAGTGTTTGATAAATAACATCTCTATGCGAATCTCATTATGCGATGACTGAGGTGTACAGTATAAGTCGTTAGTAGAGGCTTTACTGTAGCTGCCACTATCGACTCAAGCTAAAGTAGCATAAGCATAACATTCGATAAGCACCTCTCTATGCGAATCTCATTAGATTATATCACAGAGCAGTTGGCTTCTTAGAGCATTTAACGTGCGCATTGCCTCGCCGAGCGCCTATTCCTCTCGGTGTCTGATAAATAATCGCTCGTTTGTTTCTATAATTGTGCCACTCAAAAAAAAAAAATAAAATAAAATAAAACAAGTAAGAAAACTCTAGTCGAGAGTGCTCGACTACGAGATCCCCTGAACCCTTCAAGCAACAGCCATTTCAATCATTTTTAGCGTCTCTCTGCTTACACAAACACACACATACACACGCAAACACACATACATAGACACACATAGGCGCGCACGCATGGGCTGCAGTGTGGGCTTACTATGGGAACTTAATTGTTTAATAACTTTTTTTCTGGACGTACGTTCTCCATGAAACTTTCAGATTGTGGTTTTATCATTACTATGCGTATAATTGCCAAAGCTCAAGTCTCTAGTATTTGAAATACGCCTTTTACAAACTTATGGGTGAGGGGGTGGATATAAGGGTGGGGGGTGAAATTGAACAAAAATCGAAATTCTATAACGTACATATCAATCTACATTAAAAATTTGGATACTCTAGCTCTAAAGATGTAGGAGACATAATTTTATAACTGCATTTCGATAAGGTTTTTGATCGATAAAAAAATAACGGGATGAGTTATCGATTTTTAGTGATAAACTCGATATCCGCGTGCTATATACGAGCATTTTAAAAAAAAGTTGAAGTCTCTAGCTTCTATATCTTCTGAAATCGACGCGTTCAAACATACGGACAGACGGACAGACGGACAGACGGACAGACGGACGGACGGACAGACGGACAGACGGACAGACAGACGGACAGGGCTAAATCGACTCAGCTCGTCGCCCTGATTAAGAATATATATACTTTATGGGGTCTGCCACGCCTCCTTCTGCCTGTTACATACATTTCAACAAAAACATTATACCCTGATTTCCCATTTTCAATGGGTTCAGGGTATAAAAAAAATTTTTTAAAATAAATAAACAAAGAAGCAGAAGAAACTCAAATATCAAAATATCAAACACCAGAAGCCAATGGAACAGCAGCTGAGAAATCACACCTCACCTCCGTCTGTGTCCGTGTGTGTGTGGGCGCTCTCACGTGGGTGCACTGCCACGCCCAGCCACAACAGCCTCTGCGACAGCAGCAGTTGCTGCGCAGCTTCGATAATCTTGTGACTTGGCGAAGGCGGTGGGCGCAGAGAAGGCCGGTGCCTGTCGTCAGGCATTCGACGGTCGATTAGATAAGCGCCGCACATCAAAGGCGACAGAGCGATGGAGCAACTGCAATAGCGACAACAACAGCTGATAGTAATTCAGCTAAAAGATACCCTGTTCTGTGAGCTTTGTAAGCAGTTAACTCAAAGCAGAGCTATATTCGCATGAACTCAAAAGCTCACTGGTAAGTGCTCCAATTGTTCAAGATATACATGATGTGCAAATCAAGACTTCTGCTGCCCGTCATGCACGCAATATACCCTATTTGCTCATTGTCAATACCTACAGGGTATGAGACAGAGGCAGCAGCCGTCCAATGATTTGCCTCAAGATAAGTGACAAAGGAGCCACGCAAATTAACGCTGACCAAACGCGAGTAGCCAAAGAGAGTAGCCCTTCCACCTCACCACCTTTACCACTTCTTCTACTGCCTCTTCTCCAGCCCCCCGTTGACCCCACCAACTGCATTTTGGCAGTGAAACAGCAAGTGAAAAGTGAAGAGCAGCAACAATTGCTCGTGGCTGTTGCTGCTGTTGTTACGCGACAGCAGCAGCAGCAGCAGCAGCTACACGTACTTGCAGATACAGATACACATACACACTCACACACAGCCACACTCATTCACTCACACATTGACATTGAGAGTAAGGGGCAAACATATTTTTAACTATTTATGGTTATTGCGCGTCGTTAGCGTGCTTTATTTTTAAAGTAGACCAAAAAGAGCGACGCCAACAACGACGACGACGGCAACGGCGACTGCGACGACGGCAACAGCAACGGCGACGACGTAACGGGCAATGGAAATTGGGAAAATTTGTAAAAATGGCAAATGAAAGTCGAGGAAATGGTGTAGTGCAGCAATTAGGCAAGTCGTCTGGGTCAAGGACATTAGAGCGAAAGGCGAAGAGAGAGAGAGAGACAGATAGAGAGAGAGATGGATAGGGAAGAGGGACGAGGGACGAGCAAGTGACTCAAGTGAGAATTGGATTATCATTTATAAGGATGGCGAAAATAGGCAGAGAGGCAGACAAAGAGAGAGATCTAGACAGAGACCAACGCTAGGGAGAGTAAGTGAAAAAGATAAAGACAGAGAGAGAGAGAGAGAGAGAGAGAGAGAGAGAGAGAGAAAGGGAGAAAAAACAAAGAAGCTGAGACATAGAAAGGAGATACGGTTAGAGAAAGAAAGAAAGAGTGAGATATAGAGAGAAATAGAGAGAGAGAGAGAGAGAGAAACACAGATGAAGAGGATAATAATTTGAGAGATAGCAAAAGAAAGAGAGATAAGAATTATATATATCACATGCATTACAATCGACGATGATCACTAAATGAACGACTGTCATCGATTACTCCTATCGATATATAAAGCCAATTGCTACAATGACATACAAACGTTGTTTATAATTACTTTAATATAATTCACATTACTTTATATGTAATTATTGGTCATTGATGTCGTTATCGATAACTGTTAGGCATATAAAAATGTCGTTGAAACACACAATTTTTCTGCATGGCCAAGTTATCGATAACTACTATCCGCTAGTTCCACTATCGATCAACTACAGTAAAGCAAATGCTCCAGATATTTGACACCACTTAAACATATTTATTTGTTTTCTATTTTTGGAGTCAACAATTTCCCACTATAATCAACTTTCCCTACAGCTTCATTATGGCCAGCCCCAAAAGCAACAACATTATCATCTCGCCGTTTTAGAACGAGCTCCAACAGTATAAAAGCACAAGCGAAGAAAAGGCAGTCGAGAAAGGCGAGGCGGAAAAACAATGAAAAAGAAAATGTCACTGATAGTTAATTAAAAAACAATTTAAACAAATTAGAGTTGAAGATGGAGACAAGCATAAACAGCATGAATAAAACAAGCGACAACAGTAACAGGGACAGAAAAAGAAATGCTGTGAGAGTGAGAGAGAGGGCACAAAAGATGACTCCGAAAATAATATGTAAAAGGTATTAACAAAACGTAAAACGCAAAAGCCATAAAGCTGGCGACGAAAATTTTAACAAATTTTCAAAAAAATAAAAATGGGAAAAACAAAAAAGTAAAATAAAACAAAACAAGCAGCAGCAGCAGCAGCGACAACAAAAAGCCGCCACACGCTCATTACAATTCAATTGAAGTAGCGACAGCGACAGTGACAGCGACAGCGGCGCTGCTGTTGACGTCGACGTCGGCAAACTGGCGACGACAACGACGCGCCATGAGGCGCAGACACGTTCAACGACTTTGCCGAAGAAAAACCAAACAGCAGCAGCAACAACAACTACTACTCAGGTGTAATCAAAGCGCATAGTCAGCCGCCGCAGCAGCAGCAGTAACAGCAGCAGCAACAGCAGCAGCAGCAGAGAGCTGAAAGCGCAAGAGAGCGTACGTCACACACTAGCGCAAGTCGCACACAGATAAGCCACATAGATACGACGCTGAGAGCACGCTTGAGAGCGAGCGCGAGCACGTCGTGCACATGCATGAGAGCGACAGCGCTGCCGGCGTCGCGACGCGTCGTCGACTGCGTCGTCGCATCTTGAGCAGCAGGAATGCTGATAAATTGCTGCCTGGCAATTGGGTAAAGCGCGCGACGCTGACGTCGTCGTCGCGGTTTCTGCTGCTGTCGCTGATTTTACTATTGCTGCTGCTGCTGCTGCTGCTCTGTTTCCTTCTCATTTCGTTTTGCTTTTGCTTCCTTTGACCGTTGAGATTTGTTCTCTGGGCAAGGCGGCAGAGCAGCCTGGTATTTGTGTCTCTCTCGCTGTGTATGTGTGCGTGTGTGTGTGTCCGTGTGTGAACCAACCACAGCAGCCTCTCGGCTGCTGCTATCTCTGTCTTGGCGGCTGCTGCTGCGCAGGACCGACCATTTACAGCGTTATATGCCATATGCGCGTGTGTGCGTGTGTGTGTGCATGCGTGTGTATGTGTGTGTGTATACATCTCTGCCAGCGCCGCGTGACTTGCGTTTTTGTGATTCGTTTGCTCTTTGACGCTGCTCTTGGCCTCTGCTCAGCTCAGCTCTGCGCATTGATTTTTCTGCCCGGCCAGATACACAGCATAATGTGCGATTAGTCATTGCTCATGCTATATGTACATAAGTCTCTCCGTTTGTGTGTGTGTGAGTGTGTATATACAGTTGTATTCACGTACATACATGTATGTTTGTTTGTATGCATTTGTGTATGTAACGCACACGCCCGCATTTAGTCAACGAACCACAAAACAGACGCAGCCGCAGCCACAGCCACAGCTGCAGATACATTTTATCGATTTCGTTGTTGTTGCTGCATCCAGCAGCAGGTTGTTGTTGCTGTTGTTGTCAGATGAAATCATGCGGGCAACCAACTGGCCAATGACAACAGCAGCAGCAGCAGCAGCAACAACGCCCGCAGAGATGGGCTGCCTTTCTTTGCTGTGGACGGGATTGGGGTTAGCTTTGGGTGCTGCCTCATCCACCCCTGTGCCAGTTAGCCCCCTTTCCCCACCTACCGCCTACCGCCCACCGTACACAGCTCGCTGTTTTGGTTTGTTATGTACAATTCTCATGGTTTTCGGTTGCCAGGCAACATTTGTGTATCTGTATCTGCAAGATACACACACACACACAGACGCACGCACACACACACATTGATACGAAAGCAACCCCCAGACAGAACGATGTTATCCCCATTTTTGGTGCACCCACCCACAGCCCACATTTGTCGCTGTTGTTACTCTTCTTCAGTTGGTCAGGCTGTGCGCGGCGGGCGAAAGAGACGGAGCTAGACAGATTGGGATAGAGAGATAGAGATGAAGATAGAGCAAGAGCGCAAATGATACACTATGCAACATGAAGTGAGCTCCATTTGCAGTTTACGAAAAGCATGTCTATTTTTAAAGATTTACATCTTTAACATTTAGCATCATTCGATATATGATATATATGTATGTATGCATATATCCATACGGTACTTACTCGATACAACCAATGCAGCGTTGGAATCCAGCTTCCACAGAATTCCCACGTTCCCATTTTTTATTTTACTGTAAGAATATATAGGCAAATATACACATGTATTTATGTATAGGTTCGAATACTTAAGAAAAAGTAGGATAAGCTCGACTCCTTTGCGTACTGTGTAAAGGAAATACAAAGGAATTCAACATATACATACATATGTATATGATATCGTTTATATCCAAGAACTTTCCCAGCTGTGTCGCTTAGTGTATAAATCAATATGGCTACAGACCAAAGAAGTTATGATGGACAGCTGGGTCGTTCGGATGTCGAGGCTTCTCTGCTCCGGCTCTATCTCTATCTCTGTCTCTGTCTCACCGTCTTCGTGCGTCTCTGGAGACAAAGCTTATGAATTATGCGTGAGTTTTTTATTGATTCAGGGTATAGAAATATGCCACAGCGGCTGCCAATGCACTGGGCTGGACAGTGGACACTGGACAATGGAAGATGGGTGGTGGGCGTTGAACGGTGGGTGTGGCAGGAATATGAAACATGGCCTAATGCGCCAACAATTGGACAATTACATAATGAGTTTAACTGGAAACAATTTACGAGCCAAATGCTTGGACGAGCAGCATGTCCAAGGCACGCACACACACATGCACAAGGTAGCGTCATTTGGTCAAGTAGATGAGACAAAAAATGCAAAGAACGAGAGAGGGAGACAGAGAGAGAGAGAGAGAAAGAGAGACAGAGAGAGGCCGATAGATATGCCTATATATGTATATAACTATAGAGACATATAGAGAGAGAGAGAGAAAGAGAGAGTGGCAAAGTACAAGCATATCTGTCTTAGATAGAGAGGCAAATAGTGGACATTATTTTGGCACTGATATCAGACGTAATACGTAAATACGTAAATACGTAAATACGTAAATACGTAAATACGTCGAGCTGCCCCCGGTTTGTGAATCATGCATTGAGTCACAGGAAGTATGATCCCCGAAATATGATCAGTACTCGACTCAGATACACACATACATACGTATACATACATATGTATATATATACATATATATATATATATGTATATATGTACATCGACTTTGGGAGAGCTAGTTGGCGATATCACGCGCTACGGCTCGATGCCGCTCGATGGGCTTAAAAATCGTTTACAGCGTCTTTAGGGCTAAGGCCCGACGCAGACAAACAGATACGAGATACTTTTGTTATATTTTCCTGTTTTTTAGGCTTTGCAAGGCTCAACTCTAGCTGACGACACACACAAGCTGTGTGCGTGTGCGTCTGTGTGTGTTATGTAAGTGTATTACAAATAGTGAAATACTGAAACGCCTATCTTGGCCATAGCAATAATATCTGTTATCTGGTCGAGGCCAATAGATCGATAGATCGTGTTCGCTTTATGGCAGCAGCTGCCTCTTACGAACACACACAGATAATCGTAGAATACACTGCGCCAGATCGAGCGAGGCTTCTTGATTCGATTTCATGTGTGCTAGGCACTTATCGATTTGATAATAATGCGGATAACTTGTACGTAACTATTTCACATTCGGCAAAACTGATATATGCATAGTGATATGAATAGGAGTCGATAGATATCGATAGTGCATTGGTTGTGCGTTTGATATATATCAATATAAAATCGTTATCAATTGAAATTACATTTTAATATACATATATGCCAGATTCAATTTACATGGACAGCGGTTTATCCCACATTAGTATTACTATGAAAAATATCGATATTTATCGATTGTAGGTTGTTAATTCATTTACCAAAATTCATTTATATAATCTGAATCTGTTACAGGTTTGAATGATACAGAAATTTATATTTATCGAAATTGATCGATATTCAAATATCTATATTAAATAAAGTAGGACTATGTAGAGATAAATATACAAACATTCAGCACTATGACGATATATCAATCATTGCTCGCCTTATTTTTTCCAGTGTACCATTATAAACTCGTAGTATAAACAAGTGGAAAATAGTGCGGGCGTCATAAAATTGGCAAAAGGCGGGGAGCCCCGAGCAGAGAGCAGCGCGCCGAGAGGGAGCAGCAGATAGACGCAATGACAGAATGCATTAGAAATTGTTTATACAATGTCCCCCATATATCTTGGCCATATAATCGGGCACGTGACACGATTTTGCTGGCCAATCAATTGGGCGCTGCGCGTCTTAAAAAGAGAACGCGTTGAGCCAAATAAAATGTAAGCCAATGTGGTAATGGGCAGTGGGCCAACAATAAAGATAAACCAATGGAACGGATTCCGGAATCGGACCCATCGATACCGAAACGCGGACCACGAAAGCAACTTCTAAATGCAATTCCCAGATAGGAAATACACCTACGCCTATGTGCGTGTGTGTGTCGGTGTGTGTGTGTGTATATCGATATGGGGTCTAAAGTTCGATAGTCTAGTCAATAGATCATTTGTTCAGATCTGCACACACTGCCTCCGAAACGAACTTAGGATGGGCGGGTCCAAGGCGGCAAAATTTTGGAACTTCAAGCGTATTTCGAGCAACAGCCCCAAAGACTTATCGCTAATGATGATGGATCGTGAATTTGAGATGATCGATGATTTTGCCAGGCGATAAGCGTAACGGAAACTCGCTCGACGTGCACTCGAACCACCCGTTTGCCCATGCCCAAGAGGCGGTAGGTGAAGGTGTGTCGGGAGTCAAATAGAGCGGGGTTACGTGTGTGTGTGTGCTCTTGAGATTTAAGCCGACGACAGCGAGGAGAAGGAGAACGTGGAGGAGCAGCAGAGGGCGGAGTAGCGGGCGGAGGCGTTAGGCGATGTTGATGATGGCTGCGCGTCGCCTGATATCAGGCCCAGAATTGGAATTTGCTGTCATTGAGGTTTTTCGGTGTGTTTAACAATAATTTCATATAGATATATACACTTGGCTAAAGAGTCCTATGCATTTGCTATGAACTATGTACACATATGAGCATACGAGTAGTATATCTATATATAGTATCTATGATATCTATGATATCTATGATATCTATGATATCTATAGTATCTATAGTATCTATAGTATCTATAGTATCTATAGTATCTATAGTATCTATAGTATCTATAGTAACTATAGTATCTATAGTATCTATAGTACCTATAGTATCTATAGTATCTATAGTATCTACAGTATCTATAGTATATATAGTATCTCTATCTATAGTATCTATAGTATCTATACTATTTATAGTATTTATCATTTCAAGTAACAGATTTGTTATATATTATCCATTATACATCTGTAAGAGTATTTAATTCTGACATTCGTGAAATCAATTTTTCATATAAACATATATTTTGTGTGGCTTTTTTTTAAGAATCAAATTGAATCGCGTCAGGCAAAGACGTTTGCTCACCCGTTATCTATTTATTCTTGATAATGTTACCTACTTACATAAACATACACACGCTCGCACACAAGCACCTATACATGTGTACATAGGTGTGTTTCGACTTTGGCTTATTGTCCGATGTTCGATACGATTTGACTTTCGGTTTGATTTTGTTATTGCTACAGTTGCCTCTATCGCTGCCTCCCTCTCTGGCTCACTCTCTTATACTGCTTCACTACGTATAGCAATCTGACTCACTCTCATTCTGTTTCATTGCAGCTGCTTCCTCTTCCTCTTTCTCTTTTTGTCGCTCCCTCTCTCTCTCTCTCTCTCTCTCTTCCTTTTTTCTCTATCGTTTTCTCAGTGTCATTCTCTCTATTCTTCCCACTCTTTCTTTCTCTCTTTCTATCAAACTTTCTCTCCCGCAATTTCTCTAACTATCACTATATTTCGTTCGCTCTTTTCATCTCAATTTGTCTTCATTTTCTTCTGCTTTCCTTTTTTACAAATTCTTTCCTTTGCTCCAAACTTTTCTCATATTTTCTTTTCAGTCTCATCCTTAAACGTTAGCTCGTCTGCCTTTCAGCGCGTCGCTTTTTACGCTTACCAAACAGTCTCCTCTTTTGACTCTGCCCCCGCCCCCTCCTCACATCTGCCTCAGTCTGCCCACCGCTCCCCCTACTCCCGTGCTTCATCCCCTCTGTAATTCTCTCATCAGCTTGTTTGCTTAGTCTACGTTTACGTTGCGCTCAATTTTGCGCCCCATGGCAAATCGTGTGACCCAGCTCCTCCTCCAGCTCCAGGCCGTTTTTCCAGCGAGAGCTCGTGCTGCGCTGCTGGCGGCTCTAACGGTTCGGATCGAACCACCGGGCACCACCGGGAACCACCCTCGCACATAGCCACAAACTGATTGAATATTCATGTGTTTGTTGTGTGTGCACCAAATAGTCATGGCAACTATCTAGACTTTTTTATGTATCCGTATCTCTATCTGTATCTGTATCTACACACATGTCTCTATCTGTGTGTGGGTGTGGGTATGTGGGTGTGTGTATTCCCTGTGCTAGGGACAACACATCAGGAAACAACGGCAAACACGCGCTCTTAAATGCATCTGCGTGCGTTTATTTTTTACCCGTCCGATTGCATTTCGAGCGCCTTTTGCTTTGCGTTGATAGCATATGCATATATCCTGTAAATGAGAGAGTTTGAGGATATAGTAGGGCAATCCTCTGTTATTTTTTTTTTTTATGCAGCATCTATAGCGTAAGCCGCTTCAACTTCCTTATATGATATTGATTTTTGATCTCTATATAATCAACAACAATTTTATACAAAAGGTCCTGGCTTAGGCAGAACAACTGCTAGTCGTGCATGCCCGCCTAGACTACATAATTATTATTACTATTACATTTTGTTTTTTGTTTTTTTTTTTTTTATCAGGCAACTAAAATATTTACTTACGGCCGAGACTGAAGCTCGAGTCCCAGTTGCCTCAGAGGAAGTGGAAGTGCGCTAAAAAGGGCACATGCAGCCGGCTAAAAGGAGAAGGAGTAGGAGAAAGAGATGGAGGAGGAGGACGAGGAGTAGGAGAAGCAGTTGCCTGGTTATCTGAGTGGCTGCTGTTGGTGGTTGTCTCTGGCCTGTCCCTCGACATATTCAAATGTAACCGAAACTTGGAGCTCACAGCCGAGCGGAGGAATATCCGTTGTATCTTTTATTTGAACTGATTAAATTGTTGACACAGCGACGATTGGTGACGATGACGACAATGACGATGACGATGACGCTGACGCTGACAACGACAGAGATGCCCTTCGAGACTAGCACACACACACACACAGAGACGCACAGGCACACGCACACCTTGTTGTCTGCCAATCGTTGTTGCTATTGTTGTTGTCACTTTGCCAGGTAATCAATACCCAAATGCCACGCAACCCACCTCTATTTGCTTTCAGATGAGTTTCGGCTTTTGTTTTTGGGGTATTTTACTTTTTGGAAGAGTTTTGCAACTGGCAACAGTCTTGCTCTCGTTAAGGCTAAGGCTAAGCTTAAAGGGTTTCGCAATTTAAGTTTTCAAACTCTTACATATGAGTCGGAATGCTTTGCCCCTTTATTTTCCTATTCCTTACTTGTATTCTGGTACTATCCTTCTATCCCTCATTCCCTTTCATTCTATTCACTGTATATGTTTCCATTTGTGCGTGCTGCCTTTATACGTAGACCTTTCTTTATGCATTCTTCCTTCATTCTTCTTTCTTTCTTTTTGTTTCTTCATTCTTGCAAGCTCTCTTCTGCTTTCCATTTTCTTTTTCTAATTTCTGGCATATTTCCAAACCCTTTCAGTTTTGTTCTTTCTCTTTTCGTTCTTTCATTTCTACCTTCATTCTTCGTTCTTCGTTCATCGCTCTTCTTTGTTCGTCTGTTCTTCCTTCACTCTGTCACCTTCCTTCTTCGGTTTTCCTAATTTTTTCTTCTTTTCCTTACGGTTTCCCTTCGCTTTTTTTTTCTGCCCCATTTCTGCCTTCGTTTGCCGTCCTTCCTTCCTTTATTCTTCTAGCTTTCTTTTTTCCTTTCTTACTTCCTTCTTCTCTTTCCCTTACCATCGACTTTTTTCTAGCTTTATAGAGTGTGCATTTAAGATTGGAGCATTTCTATAGAAAATTGTTTGATGTCCGTTACTCAATCGATTGCTACGCATACAGAGCTCTCCTCCTGGCAGATGCTCTGTAAAATATGACACACTACATTTTACCCTATCTGCCCTCCACGATAGCATTGCATCAGTAGTTCCCCAAATACTCGAGAAAGCTGTCTATTTATAGCCAAGTATGCATATGTAGCTACTCTTTAGAGCCAGCTGAGGACTGACTGGAAGTCCTTATAATTATATAGGCAACTGCGTTTTATAGTTCAACAAACTGAGCAGCAGCAGCAGCAGCAGCAGCAGCAGCAGCAGCAGCAGCAGCAGGGAGCATTGATCCTTAGCCTAGCTATAAAGACAGACAGGCTGACTGACCGGCAGGTCCGGCGTCCTGTGGCAGCAGTTGAATGAACGCCGCCGCAACTGAAACAATGAGGGATGTGTGGATGATGGCAACAGCAGCTTCTTAGCCCCCCTCCCCCTACTTCTACTTTGTACCTGTTTCGCTGTCTGCTTCCTCTGCCGTTTACTTGTTTTTTTTTTTTTTTTGTTGCCCTCGCTTCGCTTTCGGTTTTTTTTGTTTTGTGCTGTGACGCTCGACACACGTTTTGCATTACACTCGAGCGCACACAGAAGTCTGAAGAGCAACCCCTGGCTAGAGACAATCGGCTGCAGTTGCAGCAAGGTGCATCCTTGCAGCATGATCGTCATCATGAGCATCGGGGCATCATCATTAGGCGCTGCACCTGTCATTGCGGTAGCCGCGGCTCGGTTGCCAGCTCGCCAGCTTGGCCAGCCTGGCCAGCAAAGATCAAGCGTCAACGGATCATTGTGTGGCATCAAATTACGTTGGCCCCGTCCCTGATCGCAGGTCCTGGAGCCAGCTAGCCAGCCAGCCAGCCCCTGACACATTTCACAGAATCGTTGCTGATTGAGAGGGTAGGACGCACTGAGTAGGGGCCGTTGGATAAAAGTGTTTAATCAAGTGGAAGGCGGCAGTTAAACTGGGACAGCAGGAGAAGCAGTTGCAGTCGCAGTCGCAGTCTCAGTCGCCGGCAATTTAGCAACTCCTTCTGCGACAGTTTCAGTTCCAGTTGGAACTGTTTTGCCCCCGCTCTACGTCCTGTTCACATTTCGTAATATGAGACTCGCATCGGAAGTCGGAAACGTTGCGCTCTTGTAATGCTTGATTGGACATTGCACTTGGATGCCAGCGACCAGTGGCCAGCGGACAACGGACAATGGACAATGAGGAGTGGAGAAAGGACGATAGCTTCCTCTTTTGGGCCGGCCAGGGAAGCTTTACAAGGCGCATATCCCATGTCACACGCCAGCTGAGTCTGCTCTCCTTAAGCACTTAAGTCGCGAGACCCAGCTCAGTCGATGATTGACTGTCGAAATGTCAGTTGGATTGATAAGCCAGAGTTGAGGCATAGACCAAATTCTAGGAGGTAGAGATATAGGTAGATTGTTGAAAACATTCTTGAATATCTATTCACAGATATTCTAGGTCCTCCCTTGATAGTAAAAGCTCTAACTGAAAAGTTTGAACTGACCATTCAGTTGATCAGTCTCGTAGCATCCATTCTGAACTTGCCATATATGGGTATGTAACTGTAGATGAATTCTTCAGTTTGGTTCGCATTGTTGTGCCATCAATCATTGGCTAATTTCT
Source organism: Drosophila mulleri (assembly GCA_035047565.1). Classification (NCBI taxonomy): domain Eukaryota; kingdom Metazoa; phylum Arthropoda; class Insecta; order Diptera; family Drosophilidae; genus Drosophila; species Drosophila mulleri. The sequence goes on along the minus strand of JAWNPK010000093.1, from coordinate 385,429 downwards.
ACAATTATCATAATGAAACCACGTTGAATCGCTCATTTTTTTCAGTCTTTTGTTTTTATTTTTTGGGTCAGAATCGTGTGCAGACAACTTTCACGGTCCACCAGTTCGTTGACCATAGTGTCCAACGTCCATGGGCCCATCCGCATACCCATACCCATACCCATACCCATAACTATGCACATGCCCCAGCCCCCACCCATACCCATACATATCTATGCATGCTTAATTTCTCCGACTTCGTCTCGCATAATGAATTTATTATTAAACAAATCTCAAACGCGCCACACACACCACAACAAGTACATATAATTTTTTAATAATGCATAGTTTGTCAATAAATTTCTTTTATGATGATGGGGCCACCGTCCAAAAAGTAACTCGACTTTGTCGCCATGTTTGTTGGGCATCTTTCAGAGGCAATACGCAAAGTTCATCGGTCTGAAGTTTTCAATCTATCGAAGTTCATTGATTTCTACAATTAGCTGACTAAACAAATCGAATGATAGTCTGATCGATAAGCAAATCGATAATTCGTCAATAATCAACATTGATCATAATAATAATGTACATACATAATTTCCATTCGCTTGTCAACAATCATAACTAAAGCGAGTTCACTAATTATCCATGGATTTCGAGCCAAATATCGATAGTCTTACGAATCGATAGAGCTGATTTTACATAAACTCTCAACTCTGAGAGCTTTTCTATACCCTAGCTGAACAAAAATCAATAGATCCCTAAATTTCCAATTTCGAATACTTAATTAATTACAAATTTACTTGTCTGCATCAATAGACATCATATACTCATCGATACTTGTCGATGACAACGAGAGTTAGAGAATACGCCTCGTCGTTGTGCTGGGCAAATCGCTTTCCATTCTGGTTTTCTCGATGCGCTGCTGAGAGACGCGTCGGGCACGATTTCCAAATACATTAACATTGCGATGGGTGCACGATGGGCATGGGTCTGAGGTCTGGGGTCTGCTGGACTGCGAGTCTCGGATCCGCGGTCTGCGGGTCGCGGGTCCGAGCACTGTCGATCCGCAATTCACGATCGACAATGGCTGCTTTGGCTATGGCTATGGCTGCTGGCCGCCGGTCTTCAAACGCCGCGCCAAATACGAAATCACATCCAAAAAGCAACAACAACCACAACAACAACAACAGCAACAAACAAACAAACTCAGCTCGTTAAAGAGCAACAACAACAACTATTCGAATCTTACGGCTCAATAAAAGAAAATGTGCGGCAACGTTTATGGTCGTGCCCCCGGGGGCCCCCTAACATGGTGATTCTTCATTAAAGATTCATGATGTGTGTTTTCTTTCCATCGAACGTACGCCATATGCCAAGCGGCGGGCCCCAAACGCTGGCCATTAACCAACAGCTCCAACTGCAACCACTCGACGGTCTCCAAACCCGATTCGTTGGCTGCTGCTGCGGCTGTTGCTGCTGCGCCGCCAATCTTCAATGAGTGATGGCCACTGAGGCAGCCAAAGCCAACCAAAATCAAAAGCCCAAGGCGCAAACGAAGCGCATTCCTGCATAGCAGACTAGACTGGCCAATACCCTGTATCTGTATCTGTATCTGTATCTGTATCTGTATCTGTATCTGTATCTGTATCTGTATCTGTATCTGTATCTGTATCTGTATCTGTATCTGTATCTGTATCTGTATCTGTATCTGTATCTGTATCTGTATCTGTATCTGTATCTGTATCTGTATCTGTATCTGTATCTGTATCTGTATCTGTATCTGTATCTGTATCTGTATCTGTATCTGTATCTGTATCTGTATCTGTATCTGTATCTGTATCTGTATCTGTATCTGTATCTGTATCTGTATCTGTATCTGTATCTGTATCTGTATCTGTATCTGTATCTGTATCTGTATCTGTATCTGTATCTGTATCTGTATCTGTATCTGTATCTGTATCTGTATCTGTATCTGTATCTGTATCTGTATCTGTATCTGTATCTGTATCTGTATCTGTATCTGTATCTGTATCTGTATCTGTATCTGTATCTGTATCTGTATCTGTATCTGTATCTGTATCTGTATCTGTATCTGTATCTGTATCTGTATCTGTATCTGTATCTGTATCTGTATCTGTATCTGTATCTGTATCTGTATCTGTATCTGTATCTGTATCTGTATCTGTATCTGTATCTGTATCTGTATCTGTATCTGTATCTGTATCTGTATCTGTATCTGTATCTGTATCTGTATCTGTATCTGTATCTGTATCTGTATCTGTATCTGTATCTGTATCTGTATCTGTATCTGTATCTGTATCTGTATCTGTATCTGTATCTGTATCTGTATCTGTATCTGTATCTGTATCTGTATCTGTATCTGTATCTGTATCTGTATCTGTATATGTATCTGTATCTGTATCTGTATCTGTATCTGTATCTGTATCTGTATCTGTATCTGTATCTGTATCTGTATCTGTATCTGTATCTGTATCTGTATCTGTATCTGTATCTGTATCTGTATCTGTATCTGTATCTGTATCTGTATCTGTATCTGTATCTGTATCTGTATCTGTATCTGTATCTGTATCTGTATCTGTATCTGTATCTGTATCTGTATCTGTATCTGTATCTGTATCTGTATCTGTATCTGTATCTGTATCTGTATCTGTATCTGTATCTGTATCTGTATCTGTATCTGTATCTGTATCTGTATCTGTATCTGTATCTGTATCTGTATCTGTATCTGTATCTGTATCTGTATCTGTATCTGTATCTGTATCTGTATCTGTATCTGTATCTGTATCTGTATCTGTATCTGTATCTGTATCTGTATCTGTATCTGTATCTGTATCTGTATCTGTATCTGTATCTGTATCTGTATCTGTATCTGTATCTGTATCTGTATCTGTATCTGTATCTGTATCTGTATCTGTATCTGTATCTGTATCTGTATCTGTATCTGTATCTGTATCTGTATCTGTATCTGTATCTGTATCTGTATCTGTATCTGTATCTGTATCTGTATCTGTATCTGTATCTGTATCTGTATCTGTATCTGTATCTGTATCTGTATCTGTATCTGTATCTGTATCTGTATCTGTATCTGTATCTGTATCTGTATCTGTATCTGTATCTGTATCTGTATCTGTATCTGTATCTGTATCTGTATCTGTATCTGTATCTGTATCTGTATCTGTATCTGTATCTGTATCTGTATCTGTATCTGTATCTGTATCTGTATCTGTATCTGTATCTGTATCTGTATCTGTATCTGTATCTGTATCTGTATCTGTATCTGTATCTGTATCTGTATCTGTATATGTATCTGTATCTGTATCTGTATCTGTATCTGTATCTGTATATGTATCTGTATCTGTATCTGTATCTGTATCTGTATCTGTATCTGTATCTGTATCTGTACCTTTTCCTTCTATCATACCTCCATTGATCAATCATGTAGGGTATTTTGAAGGCAGTGACAACGACTTTCTTTTTGACCAAATTGTCGCCGCTGTCAAGATCCAACAATATTCATGCACAGGGGGCAGCCCTTCTATGGACTGGGCCTCTAACTCTGTCTCTGTCTTTCTCTCTGTCGCTCTTTCTCTCTGTGGTTGGGAGTGGGAGCGACAGATAGACAGACAGACAAGCTTATGGCCGATGGTCGATGCCTGTTCAATGGCTGTGCAGAGCTCTGCAGAGCGCGCTTTGGCTTTGTCTGATTGGCTTTGGCTGCGAGTTGGAATTGGAATTGAAATTGGATGTTGGCACTTGACGCAATAGCCGAGAGTGTGTAAGGGAGAGGTGGTGGGGGTAGGGGAAGGGGCCACTGAGACTGAGACTGTGGCTGAGACTGAGACTGAGGCCTCGGGGCCGTTGTAGGCCGTTGGCCTAAAATAATAAGAAAATTTCTATATTAAAATGCTGTGCCATGCCTCAGCCTCGCACGCAGCAGCAACAGCAGCAACGGCTACTAGCAACAGTTGCTGCTGTTGTTGCTGTTGTTGTCCAAAGTTGTTGCTGTCTTTGGAAATCTTAAGTTAGCTGTGCCGAGATCTTACCTAATTGCTCGCACTGAATATATAATGGATATGATGATAGAGTCCACAGGGTATACGCCACAGTCTATCAGCGCTCTGGTCAAACGGAAGTCGTTAGTGAGCGAGCGCAGGTAGGGCTTGAGTGGTGCTGATCCTGGGCTAGGCAATGACATCTTTATCGAAGGTCATGGCCTGCATTTCCATGGATAGAACAGGAAGCACTTCCCATCTAACTATTTTGACTGCACTTAAGACCAAAACAAATGTCAGATAAATTGAACGAAACGGAACGGAAATTCGATTAGCTTCGGCAATTGGCAATTTTGTAAATTTCTCGTTTCATTTGGGTTTCGGTTTTATTTTCTTTTTATTTTCATTTTCATTTCAGCTCTGCATATTTTAAATGTTCATACAACCTTACAGGAGCCGAGAGCAGACTAGGGAGGGGGTAAATGGCGGTATCACTGCGTATCTCCATAGGGCAAAGTAACATCGACAGCGACATCGACTCATTTGCATAGATCAGCAGCAGGCAACACGCGATACAATTGACGAAATGATAGGCAGGCGCTGAGCCAAGCGGCGGGTAACTAGAGATGAGCACGGTGTTGTAAGAGCTTCCACACTTGGTTATGTGAATGATCATACTGATCAAGGTTAACTAAAGTGATGTTATAAGCTGATCATCACAAATGTGAAAGCTTTGAAAATTTAGAAGGTTTTGAATTGATTGGAAATGAATTATGTAATATGTATAATACAGATTTTCGATGTGAAATTTTATTTACTTGTGTGGCAAAATACTTGAAAATGAAATAAGTATTTATACTAACTTCAATAATAATGTAGTCTAGCACTCATATATTTTTTTGCGTAAAATTTCAGACTTGATTGTCAAAACCTTCTAGAAATTAGTTTTTGAAAATATTTAAAAAATTTAAAATAATTATATTTTAATTTTTGAGTGAATAAGTAATATTAAAAATATAAATTGAAGAAATGTAATTTGGTAAAATTATTTAGTATTACAATAAAAAGAATAGAGATAAAATAAGAAATATACAAATATTTATATATTTGCCTAGTAATATTTAGTTGATAATTTATTATTAGCAAAGTGGCGAAGTGAAAAAATTTGGAGGAAAATATAAATTATAAATTCGTCTATGTAGTTTCGACACGCGACCATCTCTAATTGTCGCAATTCAGCTACCTCTCAGTCTACCACTCTCTGCCTCCCCCCTCTATCGACACCACTCTCACTCTCTCCTTCTCTCTCTCTCTCTTTCTCTGGCTAGTAGCTCTTTAGGCCTGAAATATTTTTGAAATTTGCTCGAATACATTGTGATAGATTTGCTTTTGTTTTTAATTAGAATTTTATTTTTAATTTCCTTGTACGGGTCCAAAATGTGAGCACGAAATGTATGCACATATGACATTGCTTGATAGCTGCTTAATATATGTATTGTTATTTAGTATCTGGTCTTGCCTCTTGCTCCTCCCCCCTCCCCCCACTCTCTCTCTCCCTCCCTGTCTCTGTCTCTGTTTTTTTTTTCTGTGCTCTCAGTCCATTCGTCTATCTGCCTATCTTTAGACTCATCAATATTCAACGCATTACAATTGCAATAAGTTGCCACGATCCGATCCAATGCGATCCGTTGAAATCATCAGCCCATCACATACGGATTTTTATGCTGATTTTGACCCAATTGAACCCACCCGAGCCAGCCAGGCCCCATTAATACGCAGCGTAATGCGTCAGCTTAAGTACATTTCGTTGATGTTGTCGTCGATCGCGCTGATCGCCAACGACACGCGACATGTGATCGCACATAAGTGCGTGACAAAATCTGTAGATAGCTTTTAGAAAATCTTCGAAATCTAATTAATCAATATCATTTATATACCGATCGTTGTCTAAGCTTCTTTCAATGATATTCATGCTGCTGAATAACTAATGATCGCTTTATCATTTTTCAGCTGTGAAGCAGTTGCAACTAAACTTGGCATCGAAAGTGTTTTAAAAACTTGAGCAGATCTGCAGTCATGCAGTGATCTTCAGTTTGATGTGCTTGAGCCTATCGATCCACGATAAGCTAGTTCAAAGTGATCTATGCTTGGTTAAATGATCGTACTGATCTAATATGACTTAAGTGAACTTTATCTTATAATACGATCACCACAGAAGATAAAATGTTAGTTTAAGAACTGAGATTCTGTATATAATTCAGTATATATATGAAGACAAACTGTGCCGGCTTCATAGTGATCTTCGAATTGCAATAGTATAAGATTTCATTAAAAAATATCTTCCGAGTAACCGCACCTATAGAGTATGATCTTCATTTGGCCAGCATCATGACGTTTTGCCCAAAACTCGATGTTGATCACTATGTAACCGCTTCACACAAAAACCGATCTGTGCATATATTTGATATTTGAGTGGGCTAAACAGGAACCAACAGATCATAAAAGCTGTTTTGGCCACGCAATCGGCGCGACATGTGACAAGTTCCGGCCATAATGATGATCAACATCAGACTCAACATCTTTACGATCTTTATGAATATGGAGCATCGCACACACCGAGAGCGCGAGAGAGAGAGTGGGTGAGAGAGCGGGAGGGGGGGATAGAGATAAAGCACAACAAAGCTGAAAATGCCGCCAAAGGCAAACAGAACCTGAGAGAGAGAGAGAGAGAGAGAGAGAGAGAGCGCGAGAGAGAGGGAGAGAGAGAGACGGAGACAGAGAGTGAGAGACGCAACGGCGTCAAAGCTGGCAGATGAGACATTTAATATTTGCTCAAAAGATGTTGATAGCGCAGTTGCCCAAGTTCTGAGCAAACGAGACCAAAAGACAGCCGACGCGACGCTGATCCTCACAATCTGATATCAGTGCAACTCCAAATTAGTTGGGCCACCCGTTTGGGCCCAGTTCACGGCGCTGGCTTTGTAGAGCCGCCTTCGTTTTATGACTCAATCATCAACCAAATATAATGACTGAGTGAGGAAAATGTCACCAGCTACCGGACTCTTTGCCCCTGTTTTTCCCTTCAGTTTATGATTTTTTGCTTTCGGTACTTGTTGCAGCCTTTGACCCTTGGGATTTGGGTGGTCCAGGCAGCTAGAGTGCACTCTCTCTTTATCTGATTTTCATTCTATCTCCCCCTCTCGTTCGCCCTCTCTCCCTGGCTCGGTCTTTCTCTTGAAACACTCTCGTTTTCGATTTCGCCCCCATTTCGAGCGAATCGCTGCGAATTGGTATGCAAAGTGTGCAGTCCGTCACAGCTACTTGGCTTAATTTGAAGCCGTTTCGTTTAATTGCTGGGCCACATTATGTGACAAGAAGCAGAGCACAGGCCCACTGTCACAGACACGCCCCCTGCCCTCCCAGCGCACACACACACCGCTGGCGCTGCCGCTGCCGTCGCCCATCCCCCACACGGCCCACAAACCTTCGTCTTCGTTGATAATACGCCGCGGGGTAAATAACTCATGTAATAAAATGCCAAGAAACATGAACAGCCAAAGACAAATCACGCACGCCGAACACTGAAATACACTTCAAAGAAAGCCATTTGATGTGGGCAATTCATTTTCTCTCAGCTCTGCCCAGAGAGATCTTTTGAAAGTGTTCTTCAAGTACTACAAATAATTAAGAATTTATTGAAGTAAGACAGAAGTTAGATAATAAATAAATTATTTTGATTTTTTTTTTTTACATAATATAAATATATGATATAGATTTTTTAGTTTTTTTCATAATTTATTAAAATATTACATATTTTAAAATATATTTTGTATATTAATACTAATATTTAATATTTAATTATATATATATTTAATATTTGTACTCGCATTTTATTTCAAATTTCAAATTATTTTGTTTACTGTATTTTTTGATTATTTATATAAATAGATGATAATAAAAGTTCATACACACACATTTATGTAATATTAATTTGAAATCTACATACTTTCATCGTTAAATCGATCGTACAGCAATCTTAATTATCAAGTTGCTCAAACTTCCCCCAACTCTAAAGTTACATTTGACATGGTAAAATGGGTAGTGCCCCTAATGAAAGTTAGTGTACGTCTGTCAAAGACAGAGCCGCAAACGTTTTTGATAAAATAATTAAAATAAAATTAATCTCGTCGTTTCCCACGGTCTCACAGCCCATTTGCTCCAGTTTTTCAAAAACATTCAATGGTGACTGCATGGGGGGCGCGCGGGGGAAGCACAGGGCTTCGAGTTTTCAGATAGTTTTCGAGAGCTACGAAAGACTTACAAGAGCTTTGTGTCGACTATGCGCCAACAATTGGCACAATGATTACAAATTTAATTTTATGCTAATTAGACAAAGCGCCCAACGTTTACTTCACCTCATTTTCACCAACTCGAATTCAGTTTGGGTTGGCCTCAGGTCTCGGGTCTTGAGTCTTGAGTCTAGGGTCTGGCGTTTCGATAGCATTTTCCATTTTTCCAATTAGCATGCAGCGTATCGAGTCGTATCGGCCATTTCTACATGGCTAAATAGATACTCAACTGGGTCTATGGGTGGGTTTAGCATTTCGTTATTCGACTTGGCGGCTGGCAGCTGGCGTCTGGAGGGGGCTCGACTCTTATCGCCCCAGTCTTATGTACTCTTGTCACCTGGTTTTGCTCCAATTGCTCACAAGAAATTCTCATAGCACTTAGCGTATTAATTTGTATATTAGCTAGCAACAATTCTCTCTTAATTGTCAATTACAAGCACACATATTGCAGTCCAGCTGTTTGCATTAGTAGACTTTCTACATATAAGTTTACCTAGAATCCAACGATAGAAACATAAATCTATCCAGCCATAATTGAAAATCGATTTCTTAAAATGTTTGCATACCCAGTACCAATGGACATAATGGGTATATTACGTGGTGGATTTTATATTACCAACAGCTATCGAAGTAGAGCTTAGATATAAGTGTATATACTCGTAGATCTCATTCTAAATCGATAAAAATCGATAGGTAAAACATTAATATTTGTCACTATATGCTTAAATACTCAAAGATTGGATGCTTGATTTATAGAATCGCTTAATTTCATATCGATTAGATAACAGACTTCTGTGAAGTAAGAGCAAGCATAGTGGGATCTGTATGCACTTACAGGGTAACTGCGTCGTTGACTTGGCGCCCTCATTGGCTCTCACTTGAGAACGGTTGACATCGTTGATCCCACACCGTTTTTTCCTGTGAGTGTTTGGAGGAAAACCATGGAAACCCTATGCTTGCAGATTCTCAGGCAGACTCAGGCGGGCTCCATGTCCCTGAGGTTACACGGATTAGAGCAGTGAAAGAGATGAGCACGAAAAGAAATACAGCCAGGCTTATCACTGGAGATCAGGTGTCGCTAACTAACCATAAAAAAAATTAAAAATAAAAATCAATACGCAGAGACGACGACAAAAAGAGAAGGAAAAAAAAAAGAACTGTGAAACTGGCGACAATAAACGGAAACAATTAGGCACCTGACTTCCTCAGGATGAGCCTCAATGAAACTGAGCACGTTTCAGGTGAAGGGATTCCAAATCGCACTGGGATGGGGCAAGGGCAAAGGCAAGGAAGGGCAATGGATGTAGGGATGAACAGTACTTGGTGTTGATCACTCAATGCAAACGATCCGGCCAGTCGATCTTCGTCGATCGGCCGACTGTTTGCGTACGATGTGTGGACATTGAACATGAAGATGGCCAACATTGGAGCCGTTGATAAGAGCTGGAGTATGGAGGTTGAGCGAATGCGGGCGGGGGACGATCATACGATCATGCATACACAATGTGTATCATATTTCAACGACGGCGACGACGGCGACGGCGACGCACCTGATGAGAAAACACAATGAGAGACGCGCTGAAGACCAAGGCAAGAGCAGCTCGTTGGGCAATCACTTGACCTCTTTCAGGATGTTGTTGTTGCTGTTGTTGTTATTGTTGTTGGTGTTGTTGTTATTGTTAGTGTTGCAGCAGCAGCAGCAGCAGCAGCAACGGTACTGGCAAGGTTCAAGTGCGTAGCCGAATGCTGGCATTGCTTGTTGTGCATTCATATACCCTGTACTTACACAGAGTGTATGAAAGTATAGATGTATTCAATGTCAATATTGGACAATACCGAGTATCACTAAGATACCCTGTAAATTATGAAATTATTTGATAACATATCTACATTTGATAAGCAGCATTCTCTATCCGTTCTATAAGTGCAAACTTTATAATGCATCTATCTCTACATTCTTTCCTTTACAGCTGATACCCTGTAAATAGTATAAAGAGTTATATAATGGGTATGTACGTCTCGTAATATGTCATCTATTACGAGATCCTATTTGTACTTAAAAACACACTGCTAGTATTCTGAGATACCCTGTAAGTTGTGAGATGGTCTTCGGCTGCTGTTACGTCAACAATATCGGGTGCTGTTCTTATATAGCATATACATCCCCATAACAGAATAAAACAATCACTATGTTTGTTATGGAGGGTATCTTGAAGTCGAGCACCATTGATTCGCGAATTCGCGATACGTACGATTATGTCACTTTGTCAATGCCGCAACTCCGAATTCGTATCAAAATCTAAATTCGAACACGAATCCGATACCAAATCTGAGTCGGAATCCGAATCCACATTCGAGTCCGAGACCGAAACCGAATCCGAATCGGAATCCGAGTCCGAATCTGAATCCGAATGTGAATGTGAATGTGAATGTCAGTTGGCGTGCGTATTATGAGGGCCATTGATGATCCGGCTGGCATATAAATAAGCCCAAAAACCTCTGGCCCGGAGAAAGGGAGAGCAATAGAGGCCGATGGCATCCTCACGTATTCCCCATAAAATACATTTTCGACCGAAATTTGGTTTCTGTTTTGTTTGTGTTGTCATCTGTGTTGGTAGCTGTTTTGCCTCTTTAAGTGATTCCCACGAGACGCTACCGAGTGTAGGCGGCCGGCAGACAGATCTTCAGTTGCGGCCCGTGGCCTCTGGCTGGGCCTAACGCATCGGAATCGGATGCACAGATGATCATCATCCACAAAAGCCAGAGAAACAGCGGGCCATTAGTATGCAGCTCAGGCAGCTGGCTTGCTGGCCATTAAATTGTTGCGTGGAGACGCAGAGACGTGGAGACGCAACAGCAGCGACCTCAAAAATGGCAACGGCGACAATCATCAGCGTGCTTATGATGACAATGATAATCATGATCAGCATGATCATCATCCTCTCCTGGCTCACATCAAGTACCAATTTAATGGCACACACAGACTCACCGACAGATGCCCCCCACTTAATTAGTATGCCAAGTGCAGCCCCATCGTTTCAACTTGTCAAAAGGAAATGGCATCACATCGCTCGGCCAGAGGATCAGATGCTGCTCTCTCACTTTATCCACACCCTCGCACCCTCTCTCTCTCTCTCTCTCTCTTTCTTGTTCTTTCTCTTTCAATCTCTCTCACACTGTCGCTCTGTAGGCCTGCCCACGCCCACGGCTTGACTTCTAAGCCAGACTGCGTTTTATGTTTGACACGTTTGACGCTTGGCTTGCTTTAAGTGCCTTCAGATCCTCACTGATATATTCTTAATGCATTTCATGATCCAAGAAACGAATAGCTATAAACTCTGCCACGGACCACAAGCAGTTATCCACTGACTTTCAACCAGCATTGGACTGCTCATCAGCAATCTTCATTATCTAAAGAAAAGCAGGTATGATCACTTCAGATCCATTGGAATATACACTGAAACGATGTTTTGGCTCTTGAATTTAGCATGATTGAAGATATATAAGTGATCTTCAGTGTCTCTGAATCTAAGTTTTATGTGAGCACTTAACAGCTCGTTTAATTGCCCCAATGCTGATATTGTGATAGGTCAATGATCTATGGCTCAACAAACTTGAGTGGATCCTCACAGATGCTTGATCACTCAACATCATTTTGAACATTTCCATTGATTTTGAGCCTGAAATTCATACTTAAATTCTGTAAATTCTCACAGATATTTACGATCACTAAACAGAAGTTCCTCCATCTTATGCTGAAGCTATAGAGATCATTATTATATGCACTCTGCAGGGATCTTTAGTGTAAGAGATCTTCAGTAAACTGAGCCCCGATGATCTTCAGTGATCAGCGTATGGTATGCTATGCATACGAAAAACCAACTAAAGGGCTAGGCATAATTTTGGAGTGCTTTGGGCAGGCAGCCAAATACAAGTACAAATACAAAATGCTCAATAGACCGATGATCATCTGAAAGAGCCTATTTAAAATTCTGAGAGCAAATCAGAGACCAGACAAAGGTCTATGGTCTATGGTCTATGGTCTATGGGCAACGCGCAATGCGCAATGGGCAGTGGTTAATGGATAATGGCTTGCCGCCAAAGTGCGGAGAAATTATCAAAGTGAAAGACGGGCCAAGCCACCAACAAGAAGAAGAAGAAGAAGTAGAAAATGGAGAAGAAGCAGCATGAAGAAAGACAAAAGATAAGCATATTGTATGCCATATGGGTGGGGTGGCGTAGTGGGGCGTACTCAACCAACTTTACCTCTCAAAATGGACTCGGTGCGCGAGACAGAGAGCGCGAGAGGGAGAAAGAGAGACAACGCATATGACAATGCGACAGGAAATGCTCTTTGCCGCGATCAATTTCCATAATTAAACGGACGCGCTGAAGACATTGGCCACTTGTAGGTTAAATGGGTTTGTTGGCCCCGTCGTTAACAATGCACACACCTACATATATACACTAGATATATACATGTACATATGTATATATCTGTATACTATATTAAATAATTGTTAATTGTTAATTGAATTGTCTGCGTTTTACTTTTGCACCATCAGCGCTCTAATAATTTCAACATTGATTCCATTGTATAGATTTTTAATTGAATTAACTTTAAATCAAAGCACTTACAACTGCTGATCGGAATATGATAGACTAACAGATACCCAACTTAATTATTGTACGTCGAAAAGCAAAGTGAAGTCCTATATGCAATATATGAGTTCCTCGGAAATATTTAGAAGATAGTACGAGCTCATGGTAAACTATAAGCCATTGGTCAGATCTAGATAGTCAATATCAAAGATCTGCGAGAAGTATTTGAGTATATATTGCTCTCTTAGAGGGTATCTATAGAATTGGCTGTAGGATTTAGCTGACTACCTTGACTTAAGCAGAAGCAGCTCCCAATTTGTCGATTGCTTCGCTGGTTTTCTCAAGGCGATGACAGTGATTCACCTCGGAAACTGGCAGCTGGAATTGCTGTCCAGCACCTCCAATACATGTACCTCTATGTATATATGTATGTACATATGTAGAACCCCCATGTCAGCTGGGTGGGCGGATGTGCTTGCACGGGCGGTGCGGGCATTGCACGCGAATACGAATGCGAATACGAAACGCGTTCAAGGCATCGCCTGCGAATTCTGCGAGAAGCAGCGAGCTAATGAGAACCTTCGGCTCGACTAATTAGCGGAGCTATTGGCTTAAGATTCTATATGAATATGGCAAATGACTTTGGATTCGACTTGGGCTTCGACTCCGTTGCTGGACCTCGACCCCAAATGCTTGACGGTCAAGCAATGGATTTCATTACGAATCATCCATGTGAGCAACTCATGTTTATTTTAATTGATTAAGTTTAGTTTTTGTCATTATCATAGTAATAGTATTAGTATTCCGCATAACAATGATTGAGTCAAGGCCATCGTTCATGAGCTAATGCGGCAGATCTTCGAAAGTCTGGCAGACTTTTAGTAACATAAGAATAAACATTGGCATGAGTAATATAAGTATTTGTATTAGCCTTACATTAGGATTGTAGGTGTCGCCAATATCTTTGAAATCTCCCGTTCTGTTCGCCCAATACGTCCGTATATTGTGACGCTCATTTCCTATCTATCATAACCATCAGATACATCTGGTTTTAGAAACATCTGCAGAGATACATATGCATATGCACACACATACATATGGGGCGAAAGGCTTAACGATCCGACCATCCCAGCAAATCTAGACAAATGTTGATCTATGATTCGAATCGCAGTCGCTTGTGTGTTCATGTTACTTTTTTTCTCATTATTGACACTGTGTCCCATTTGCGCCAGTATTGAGCAACGTGTGTGTGTGTGTGTGGGTGTCTCGATAAGCTCACCAAATATTGAAACAACTGAGTCGGGGTCTGCTCTGGTCTCAACTCTCGGATGGGACACCTGCATGGTGTTATCTCTTATCAGCAGCGTGCCAGAAAGTCAATCGAATTTATTTGCCTTAACTCGCAACTGAACTCAACTCCAGGCTAATACGCTCTATTTCCTTCTCTTTTCGCCTCTCTCTCGCTCTCTCTCTCTCTCTCTATAGTTATATATGTACATCTGTATATGCATATGTATTCGATTGTGTATTTATCTATCCAGCATGGGGCATCGGCATTGGCATCCCAGTTAAGACTGTGTGCGTGTGTGTGTATATATCTTTATTTGATTTTGCTCAGATCGTGTGAATAAGGTAAAACCGAATTATTTTTATGGTCCGTTATCTTATCGGTATTATAGCTCATATTTATGACACTGTGCAATGCCTTGAGAACTGTTCCGAACGAAAGTGTTGAGCTATAGCTACCTCTCTCTCTCTATCTCTCTCTCTATCTCTCTCTCTATCTCTCTCTCTCTCTCTATCTTTCTCTCTCAGTCAGACTTGCTCTCTGTTAATCTTTGGCTGCTCTGTGGAGATCCGGACGGATGTGAGCATTACTTTTTATGGATATTTATGTAGGGAACGTGACAGTCGATGGCTCAAACGAAAAACAAAAACAAAAAAAAAAAACATTCCATGTGATCAAAACACTTAGAGACAAGTCAAAAAGACTTCTTCTTCTTACAAGAGCTCTTACTGAGGTTTTGTTTTATTTTTTTGTCGTACGCCAGGCGATTTTTAATTTCCAGTGCAGGAAATCCTCATAAGTACACCCTCAACTAATCTGATAACATGAGAGAGAAGATGAGACCAAAAAAGAGAGAGAGCAAGAGAGCGGAATACTAACTGTAAGCGATGCCCCGTGTGGCAGCCGAACCAAAGCTCTTCCCACCATTGGCATCCGATTACGATAAAAAAAAAAAATTAATGAAAAAATTTAATGCAGCGAAAAATAACCTCTTGAATACTCTATTGAATGCCCCACATAATAATCTTCAGGATACCCCCTAAAAAGCCCCTCGAACTAGAAGGGTATAAACTATGAGAGCTGTTTGAGATAAGGTGCGTGAAGAAAAAAATTACGTAATACAAATATTCTTTACATCAATTTTCATATACCTACTGTATGTCATATACTATATATCAAAATTCGATGTCATATATAAGGAAGTCAATTATATGTAGTTTGCATTAGTGAAGCACCTGTTAAACTTACTCAAGAACAAAGATAGAGTAGAAGACGTCTAGGGTAGTTCCACATATAGTTCTCTTTGTGTATATAAGGCACACATTTACTGTCAAATTCGTAATACCCATCTAGATGCTCTGGCATACCTAAATATATCAAAATTGCTTTCGTCGTGCGACTCTTGATGCATCGTCTTACAGACGATCCCACTGAGTTGTGGAATGGGATGAAGCGTGTGTGGTAATACGAACTCTGGAACTGTAGTCCCCCAAAGGAAAGACTTACAAAATGCAACTTCAGCAAAAAAATCAGATATATGAGTTCTGATATATAGTCAGTGGAAAGCGTACCAAGGTCAAATAGTGATAATAATATAAATCGACAATCAAATATTTAATCAAATATTAAATAAATATAACTTATTTTCGGCCTGAGGTTCGAACAAACAGTTTCTTTATTAAGTAACATCTATATCAATTTCATGCTATCCTAATATAAGAAACATCTAGAGTGATTCACTTACTTTTAGAAGGGTTTATAACTTACTGATTCTAGCCGTTCCTTCCCTGTTTTTATGGAATATATCGAAAGGCGTAGAAGTGGACTATGAACCGAGATTACTTTAAATATATGGGCAATAAGACCTACAGCTTATTGGAACTATTCCAATATAGAATGCTTTGGTATTTGAAATACTCATATACTATATGTATATGGAAACGATCTTTCAATAAGAATAATATAGAATAATCCTAGTATGTCAAGCGGTTCCTAGGCAAAGCTGAATAGAGCATATATGACTATAGAGCTATATGGCTTTATTAAGAACTCTCAATCTCCATGAATGATAAAGATATATTTAGCATTCCTAATAGTTTTAGGAATGATCAAAAGTGATCAGTGCTTTGATCACTCTGATCATTCGTAATAGCTGCAATCTTTTTGCTGCAATTGTTGTTTTCGTGTTGCATTTCTTAAGACGTGCACATCGCAATGGAATGAAAAAAACAAAATGGAAAACGAAAATGAAAATGAAAACTCAGCTGAAATCATAATAAAAATCTCGCATAAATGCAACAAATTTGTGGCGCATGCGCAGCCAACAGAAGCGAGCGACGAAGCTGCCATCAACGACCACCCGCGCCCCGCAGCCCGGCACCACCACCCACCACCCGCCACCCACTGGGCTCACAAGCTGCTCGGCTGCAGCAGCTGCTGCTGTGTAATTAATAAAAACAACAGGCTGTTCAGCTCCGCCTCCCTCTTAGCCGCATTGTTGCCGCCTTCACAGCCGCCGTCGAAGCTTTGCCGCTGGCGATGAGCTAACAGATACCCTGTAGCCATGGGGCATCTGCCTAAATGGGGTAGATTAGTTGAGCGCTCAGCTGATCGGTAATGGCTAGCCTAGCGATAGCTATCGGCTTTCACTTAAGGCTCACTGGGCATAACTTGGATTGAGATGTGAGTTAGATATATACAATTTGTTACACAATGAGCTAACGTATAATATATATCTCAGTGTCGACCCCTACTCATGCTGTTTGTATTTAGACAGGGTACCTGCTAGTCGTTCACTCTTGCTTCTGCTGCTGCAGTCTTCTTTTTTTTCATTGTTTTTTTTTTGCGCCTTTTAACTGGCATTTGGCGCGCGAGGCGCCGGCACGCGCTGCACCAGCGTTTGTATCTTGCAGATACGAAATTGCATCGCTCTACAGTTTGTTGATGTTGCTATTGCTGTTGCCATTGTTGCTGTTGTTGTTGTTGCTGTTGTTGCTGTTAGCGTTTGTTTTTATGATTAACGCTCGTTTCGCTTTATATAATCGCAATCACTGCACATGGGCGCACTGCGCAGCGCCAGTAACAAACATGACGAGCACTCAAATGAGGTATGCACGACCCGCACAATGCGCTGTAGCTACAAACAATAGAAAACGATAGCTAGGTTTTATTTATTAATCGATTCACACAGAGACACATACATATGTATGCAGATAAGCCAAAGCTGTACAGTCACTTGAACTGTTTCAACAACTTGTTATCGATAACGATAAGCAATTCAAAAATAGTCGATAAACAGTCATCTTGATGTCATATGCATTCCGGCGCTTAGTAAGAGACTCGCTTGGAATACATCTAACTTCGTGTTATGCACACACTCAATATACCCGATTGGCCCATCATCCATGCAGGGTATCCCAACAATTTCATAATTGAAAAGTGGCGCAACTATTTTGGCTGCTCTTTTGGGCTTAACTCCGTCACTTACCATCCATCCATTCATTCATCCCTCCCTCGATCCTCCCAACCAACTAACCGTCCGTCCGTTCGTCCGTCTGTCCGACCATCTCTTTGGTCTGTCTGTACGTGTTGCATGTTTGATTTTAGTTAATGCAATGCTAAATCTTGTTGTTGCTGTTGCTGTTGCTATTGTAATTAAACAGAAATGCCGCAACTGCAAGTTTAAGAGGAAGTTTACCCAACAAACTGCCCAACAATGCGTCCATAACTGGAAGTAGACGCTCGACCACTACCGGTTTTTTTTTGGAGTCTGGCTGAAGCTATATGAATATGATCAGCACATGAAAGTGATCGATTGCATCTAAACAATTCCTACATATATAACATCACTTCAAGTGACTATGAACTACCTAGCTTTCTCTTTCATACATACCTCTGTTTCACTTCGATCTGACTTAGATCTCGACCCTCTCTATTATAGACGATATAGCATTTGCAAAACATAAATCTAACCCTACACAGTAGTAGATGCAAGATACGACTTATACAACACGTAAACAGCTTCCAAAATGAGTTTATTTTGTATGCAGCTCGAGTTGATTTAGCTGCAAGCACTTTGGGTACATTAGAGGCTTTGGCTACTTTGGCTACTTTGCCAGCTGACCTTCACATTGAGATGGAAATATTATCTCTAAAGTTCCCAGCATTGGCTCAAGCTCAAGTGTTTCGCAAAGGGAAAACACGGACAGAGAGACAAGCGAAGAGACAGCGAGACAACGAGACTGACAGATATCTGACACATAATAAAGTTTCTTTGGCATTTCGTTAAATATGTTTTACTTAATACGCTGCGCGCATTGCAGAGCAAACGAGTATATTAGCTCTGAATCAAATTGTCAAACATGCTTGAAATCTGATACAGTAAGAGCGCTCCTTGATTGAGTTCGCTTAGGTAGGTTTTCCCTAAAGTTTGTATCAAGTTCATAACTCAGCTTCCACAGCTATCAGTGGGATATATTTACTATAGTTTTTAGAGCTACTGTAGAGTTACTGAAGGATTAACATCGGAATGGTCTAGACCATATACTATACTCGTATAGAATTGTCTTAGGCTCCTGAATGAGTGAGATTAAATGATTTTTGGTAGCTAAATACTAAAGCCCCTTATATATTGGACAGTCGGCTATTTCCGCTTTATAAGACTATAAAATTTATACTACAAATACTATACATTCCTCAGTTGGCTATATAGTAATACATTGAAAGTGTAATCTATTTACGATTCTATAAGCTCCTGATATCTTCATTCACATGAGCTAGTTCAATCTGTAAACAGAGCATTGTTTAGTCGTGTACGGCCGTGTGGATTTGGCGCCTTGTTCGCGTTGAGCGGTGACAAACCATTGTGAGTTATGGCCAAACGAGACGAGCTACAAGCCGAACAAGTTGGGAGAGTGCTAACGGAAACTGCTTGACCGCCCAGTTGGCCAGTTTCCCAGTTTCGGGGTCAGCTCGGCTAGCTTTCATCTACAATATGTTGGGTATCTTTAAGCGTTATGAGTATCTTTTTATGGCTATAAACGAACGAAACATGCGAGCTGGGAAATGACAAAACTGAAACCAACAACAAAACCGCGCAAATGACCAAATGAAAAAACGAGACACCGAGGTGGGTCAAAAGGTGCTGAGAAAGAACCCCAACGAATGATGCTGAAACTTGTTTCATTTCGGGGAGCTGCTCGAGTTGGATGTTGAAATTGCAGCTAAGACACATAGAGACGACACACACACACACACACTCACGCACACACGCACACACTTAGCTCTGTTACAGTTTCCAGGTGTCTGAGTCCGCTGCTTTTTGGGCCACTAATTGGACAGCTGTAGCTGACCAGCGAGTTAGCCCAAATCTCAGCACACAATCCATCTAAAGGTCTTTTGACACGCAGCATCTTTGGTGTTAATCTGCGATCGACACGAGCGCTGCTCTACTTACGCCCTTTGGCTAAAGGGTAACGTGACGTCGCCAGGGGTTGTGCGCTCATAAATCAACAAGGCAAAACCCGTTTAGCAGCTTAGCCCAAACTGCTTCCTCTTCGTCTTCTGCTTCATCTTCTTAGGGTTGTGCTCTGCTCTTCTGTGTTTTTCTTATCCATTTACCCCTTAGCCGTAAGCCCTTTACGGTCTGACCAATGTCCCGGCGAAATGATGAACTTTCTAGCAAAAAAAAAATAATTAATTGAATATGTTTGCTTTTGAACTCTTGATCTGCATCTTGATCTTGAACCTGATCAACAGCAAAACATTTCATTAAAAATGTCCTCTTACTCGAGAGTTCAACATCCCCCTGAACTCTAAGGGTTGCTCATCAACATCACAAATTCATTCAAATATGGCAAATTTTTGGGTTAGAAAATGTCAGTTTTTACCTCTTGAGCCATTTGCCCCGGAGCTGGCGAACTATGCGGAATGCTGGACCAATACGATTGGCGCACACCTAGAAAATGGCGGACATTTAGTGTAAGCCATAGATGAAGAACTTTAACAGGGAAATTAGCTAGAGGAGTAATACATATTGATATATGTATGTAACTAGTTTCAGTAAAACATTTTGAGCTGTTTCGTTTCTCTACTCGTATGGCATACATTTCACATGGCTTTACTTGGGATATTTCTTCTTTACCTTCTACTTCTTCTACTCTATTGTTTTCTCTTCCATGTTTTGTTTTGCCTTCGCCTTGACCGTTAGAAATTTTGTTGTCGTTGTTTTTTTTTTTTTTAAATTAATCCGAAACTTGTCCTGTCTTGCGTTGATCTAATTTTCGGGCCTTTCATTGAACCACGTCCCGTTTCAAGGTGTGGAAATAAAAAGCCGTTACCGCTTAGCACAATGCCCCAGGGCATTTGCCCTTGCCTTTGCCTTAGCATTTGCCTCAGCATTTGCCCTAACTGCCTGTCCAGCGAGCCAGCCACCGCGAATGTCCTGTATATCCTTATTGCTTGCTGCTTCGCTCAGTCACTGACCTCATTTCGATCGACTGAGCCTTAGCTGCAGCTCGTATGGGCAGAGAGAGCGAGAGTGAGAGAGAGAGAGGGAGAGCACGCTACTTCAATAATACCTGAGACGATTTTGAATATGCTCGCGCATAATTTGAATAAGCAAACCGTAAAAACAAAATCGAGACAATCTATATAGATTGATACCTTTTTATATCAATCTAATTAACATTAAACACTATATGTATCTTTATGCCTATTTATATTCATATATATGTATATACTTACATTAATTTACATTCTAACTTAAATTGCTACATAAATTGTGTTACAATTCCTTTTCATGCAGCTCCAATATATCAACAATCATTAATCGAATACGATACTCAATGTCATATACATGTACATGTACATATACATATATAGCTAGGTATATTCATTTTAGTTCGAGTATCATCTAGCATTAGTAATCTACAATTAAGACTTTATGAAAATATCTACATTGTTATTTTTTGTTTTATTCAGTTTTCAATAATATATATGTACATATATATTTTTTTAAGCTTGATATTTTTGCTTGACTTGTATAATTGCACATTTTTGTGGTCCATTATTATTATTATTGGACCACCAATAGCAAGTGCATTTAAGAACTAATATAATTTAGTAATAGTATTTCCTGTTTTCGAATCTTAACACTCAACATGAA
The DNA here is from genome assembly GCA_035047565.1 of Drosophila mulleri. Lineage (NCBI taxonomy): Eukaryota > Metazoa > Arthropoda > Insecta > Diptera > Drosophilidae > Drosophila > Drosophila mulleri. The sequence goes on along the minus strand of JAWNPK010000093.1, from coordinate 364,030 downwards.
TCCAAATTTTAAATTTCCTAATCCGATATCAATAAAATATAATATAAATTAGGCAAGAGACATATCTAAGCAGGCAAAAAGTAATCAATATACTTCTTTTAGCTGCGGAAGGAGAATAAAATATATAATATATATATAAATTGCATATCTACAGAAATACATATATCAATATTTCAGATAATGCTTCTCTCTAAGTAAAACCGTGCAATTAAAAGCGATAGTTAACTCTTTTCTCGTTTATCTAAAGCTAACTAACTAAATCTAGATATAATACTCTCGATAGCAGCTGCGACTAACATTTGCATCTGTAACTGAACTTAACTAATACAAATTTGAATTCCAATGAATTAGAACTTTACTTCATTTCCCACGGAACACCGACCTATATATAATATAATTATATGAGCACACACAAAACGCTGTAAAACTCTCGGTTTTTATCGTAAAATCAAACAGAAAATCATATACATTTCCTTTGGCGATTTACCCGCTCTAATTTGAGTCGCATTTGCAGCGCTGGCTAATCAAGCGAAATTAAGGCGATAAACCAAAGCTAAAATATGTGGACCAAGGTTCAAGCTATCATTAACCCAGGGTAAGGGTCTGTCAAGCTAGCTATCTATAAATTATCATTTTAACGGACACACACACATATATATACACACGCATACATAGGCGAAAAATTACGCAGTCATAAGACAAATTTTTATAATCAACTAAAGATGCACGGGATCAAATTGTAATACGCATGTTGACCAAGCCTAAAAAAAAAGAAGAGGAACTGGACTTGGGCATGAAATATGAGTTCAGAGACAGAGGCACTGCAGGGTCGGGGTTAGAGAGGCAAGGAGGGGCTTGGTCAAGCGTGTAATGCCGAAGGATGTGAGAGAATGCAAGGCGCTGGCAATTTCACAGCAGCAAATGAAGATGATTGACCAAACCCAACTAATATTCAAATGAGGTCGACCGGATCAGTTCCGGGCCAGAAGCCCAGAGCCTTCAAGATCTGGATGAGACCGTAAATTAACAGCCAACTGACCAATGCAAAGTTCCAGCATGGGCCAAAGGGGTGAAACGCAGCTCATTACAATGGGAGCAAACAGCAAAGGGCGCCGAACGCGAAGCGCGAGACGCGAAACGCGCAAAGCGGGACAAGGACCAGAGGCTAGAGGGTTAGAGTGGGTTAGAGGTTCGCGAGGGTAGGGGGCATAAGACGCATAAATTGCATTGACCCGAGGATGCGAAACCACCCTTCCGGCTGGACAGTGGTCAGCGAGGGACCCTCGCCCTGGAATCGCGTCCCGTTCCCGAATAGGTAAAAAGCAGCCTAATTTGCATTTGGCGCCTTCTACGTCTATCTATTTATTTTATTGTTTATTTTGGGTCGGGCGATGGGAAAACTTTTGCCGGCCGTTGGTCAGTCTCAGATCTACGAGCTACGAGCTGATCCCATTTCCCTGCCCATTCCAAGTTCTGGGCTTGCTTCAAGTGCGTCGGCCATTGTCTGGCCGCTGGCCTTTGTTATCATATGTCATGTAGGACACTGGGTCTGTGACTGGACCCTGGACCCTGGACCTAGGACCTGGGACCCGGGACCCTGCAACCTTCTCCTGGCGTCTCGACAAACACGTTTTGCCAACCAAATGAGACATATTTCGCGGCAATCAGCGATCAACAGCTGTATGATCTATATCCCTCTGCCTCACTCTCTCTCTCTCTCTCTCTATCTATCACTAAACAGTTATTTTATGGCGCCAAATTGTATTTACTAGAATTTGTTTCTCTTCTCTTAGACTATATACATTTATACCCTATATACATACATTTATACTCTATATACATCCAGTCTCTTCCGTTCGTCTCACACCAATTCAGTTCAGTCGGATTTTGGTTGTAGTATTCCTTAGCTGCGCTTTGGTTTGGTTTGCTTTTTGGGGAATTGTTAACATTGTTGTTGTTGTTGTAGTTGTTGTTGATGTGGAGTATTACGAGCACCTCTTACTTTTGCTTTCTTATGTGCAACATCGGCAGTATCTCGCCCCGGGATCCTCGGCTCCCGCTCCCTTGGTCGGCTGCTTTCATGGCTTGCACGTGATAATTGCCCGCTTGCATTTATTTTTATATGATTTTCATTGCTTTTTTTGTTCCTCGTTTATCTTGTTTTCATTTTCATTTCAGCTTAAGATACACATATAAATATATAAAGATATCAAAATGCTCTGTAGCGTAAAAAGTTGAGCTGCAAAAATGCGAAGAGGAAGTCGCTTCCTGGTCGCCGTTGTGGGTCTATCGGCTGAGCGGAAGATCCACTTAGCGCTCATCTACTTTGCGAAATGCCAGCGAGTGTCTGGCACATATATCAGCTCCAGGAATTGCAAAGTCGGGAATCGAGACAGACAGACAGACAGCTCAGCTGCTGTGGCAAATGCAATTATGCCAAAGTCAAAGGTCAAATGCACTCTAAATGTCAGCACCTGGGGGATTAGATTCTATTTAGTTTCTAGTTTCTAGCAGACAGACTCCCTCTCTCTCCATCCCCTCTCCTTCTCTCTCTCACACACTCTTGGTATCACAGTGCACCGTCCTCTGCATCTACCCTAACGCCAGAGCGCATTGCCTTTAGCCCTTAGCGCGCTAAAAGTCAAATTTAAGCATGAAAAGTCGCAGCCACCCTCGCTGCTGCACCACCTTGTCTCCCCTGGCAGTGCCACACCCACTTCCACTGCCCTCTCGCACCATCCACGCCAAACAGCTTAGCATCACGGGTGGGTTTTAAGGGCTTGGCCGCGCGGCTTTTTGGGTTTGGCTTTTGGCTTCTGCGGCAACTGCGTGAAATGAAGCAATTAACTCTCCGTCAGTCCTTAAAGTTCAGTTCATCAAATATAACAAATGTCCTTAGATTTATCATAAATGATGCTCATTTCGTAGAAATTATATGATGACAATGATAAGTAGATAATGAGAAGAGGAGAGAGACGAGATTGAGTTTTGGTATATATTTTCTCTCTTAGATCTTCTAGTCTATTTAAGATCCTAGTTGAAATGTCTGGCAGAAAGTATTTAGTATATGAATATACTTATAAGTAAGGAGAAAGCTGTTTTTTAAGAAGCATACAGAACTCGAAATATTTTCGACGAATATTATGAAACCCATGAATCTGGAGTTTACGAATTGGCCAGATCCTGAATATTGTAACTTTGTATTACCGCATGTGGAATGTGTAGAAATGTTTTGTAAAGTATACGGAAGTAGGAAAGGATATTTTGTACTTTCCTCTAAGGAACTCAAGTTGTGTATGAAATGTATATATACGTTATGTCCATAGGTATGCTACATATCCAAAGTTTTTGTTTGTGGTTTTTGTATTTCCCACATTTTGGGCACTTGATTTTCCCACGAGTCGCTCCGAAACTTATCTTTGAAGCTTTCTTAGGCCCGCATGGCGTAGGAGTAGGAGTTCCCAAGCAGCCAGCTTAGCTGATAAGCTTGCTCTATACTGCTCCCTCCCACTCTCGCTTCCCCTCTCCCTCTCTGCCTCTCTCTCTCTCACTCTCTCTCACGTTTTCTATTCCCTACCGTCTGCTGGTGGATTTTGCCGCCATTTGCGCAGCGAAGCGAAGACAACCGGCAAGACAGTTGAGTCCGCTTGTCCCGCAGTCCCTTGATAAGGCGCAACTGAGACAGGGGCCTTTCGTAACGGCTGCTTGGAAGAGGCACAGCAAGTGTGAGTGCAACTGCAACTGGAACTGCAACTGCAACTGTGCCACCGTTCGTGGTGGCTTATTTAACTGTGGCAGTTGCAGGAGTCAGCCAGCTGACGCTGGCGCGTTCCAATTGCCCTGATTAGAAGCCTGACCCGTGCACAAATCAACTGGTTCACTCAACCGTTCCTTAGCGTCACGTCTATCAAATACAGCGCGAAGCAGATGAGCAAGCCACAACTCTCTATCTAGAGTATGCTACGACCCCGAGCCGACCACGACATTGACTCCAACGCCGAGCCGAGTGCAATTGACCAGCTGCAAGGCGCGCGCTCGTCTTGCCACTTGGCTGACACTCGACTTCAACTTGGACTCGGACTGAGGCAACATTTTGTCATCTTGATAATTATTAAATGTCATTGCATGTGGAAGCACTCGCTGGCCCCTATCCAAGCCCCTACCACCCTACGACAGCGAGACGAGCACCTGAACGCGCAGATCTTGCACTCTGATCTCGTCGATCGTTCGCATTGATCGCTGCAGCTGATAGATGACATACAGAGAGAGAGAGGGAGAGAAAGGGAGAGAACAAGCAGAGAAACTGCATCTAGTAGATGTGGCAGAAGATGAAGAAGCAGACAAAGTCAACATCTGCGGCCTGCACTTTTAGGGACAACGGCAAAAATAGAGAAGACGGGAAGACGAGAAGACGAGAAGAAGAAGAGGTAGGAAAATAATGTCATGTGGGTTCAACTGCAACAGAAACGGAGGCAGGTACAAGGACAGGAAGAGGGGCACTGCCAGTGGCAGGGGACATCGGGGCACCGGGGCACGTGCCCTCTCAAGCGCGACACGAAACGAAACAAAGCGAATGACTAGCCAAATGGTGAAGATGCCTCAAACGGAGCTACTGCCAGAGGGCATCAGCCAAGCCCTAAGCCAGGGTCTTAGCCTGTATACCGGCCTCTACCTCTGCCTCTACCTCTCCGTCAGTCGCATCCGGGCCTGAGCTCTGTACTAGAGCAGAGCGCCTGTCGTGAGTAGGAGTCGTGTCGATAGTTAAGTTGGCTAATTGACTTCGTTATTTAGCCAACTAAACAGCTTGCATTGCCGCAGACTCAAATCCCAGACTATCCTAGGTCTGCGTGTTCGTTCAGCGGAAGTAGAAATAGAGATATAGAAATATAGAGTTATAGAGATATATATACATATAGGAACATGGAAATAAAGATACATTGAGATACAGAGATATAGATATACAGTTATCCAGGGATACGGAGGCATAGCGATATATACATAATCATGTATGTATAGATATATACATGGATAGATAGAGATAAATATTTCGCTTGGCCTTCTATAATATTATCTTCACTCTCACTCGCCCTGTCAATTGAGATCTGTTGATAGTATATAGAGATCTGATCTGAGATCCGCTATAGTATATATAACCCTAGCTATATACATAGGCAGTTCGTTTATTTAACTTCTGTTTCGCCTTTACTTCCGGCGCTGCGGTTGGCTTCGCTTCAGCTCAGCCGCTACCAACATCATCATCATAAACAATTATTATTATCACCATCATCATCATCGTCATCATCATCATATTCCTTTGTTGACATTAATTACTTTGGACTCCTCATTCGACAGTCCTGTTTCCACATTCCCGCAGGTATTTCCCTTATTTTCCTCTACTCGATTACAGCGGGGTTTCTTTTTCTACTTCTGTTTCAGTTTTTTGATTATTTTTATTTCCTATTAAATTAGATTAAGCAGTCAAGCACATGTCTCGAGTGCCATTCGATTCGAGCCACGCGCTCCTGGAGACATTTCGGGAAGTCGAGGTAGAGGCTTCTCCAAAGGGTTGGCAGCAACGGCAACGGCAACGGCAACTCCAACTGTTGTCATTCGCTAATAGATTTGACTATCTTAGCCAAGGTCTGAGTCCTTGAGAACCCAACAGCAGGCAATGCTTGATGAAGTGATCATGAGATAATTTCCACATCCGCCATCTATAATCCATTTGTACACTTCAATAAAGGAAATGAAGCCTAATAGACTTGAAACTCGAATATCATCTGGCAATAGATTTATTGACTTTCAAATTATCCTTGAATAACTCTTGAATAGCTCGAACTTTTGAGATTGGGATGATTCTGTAACTCTTTAGAAAGAGCCGAAAGATGATAACTAAGTCTTAGCTCAAGAATTTATGGGTAAATCTATGCTAGATCTTTCTTTATATGCCAAGAGATCGACCGCATTTCGTAGAGCGTTACTCTTTGATAGCTTACTGGACACGTAGCATCAATTGACAGAATATTTCCAATTTGTTTACAGATGAGCCTGGTGCCCTTGGCAATATCCTAGATGGTTTCTCCTCTCCCCCTTGTCCTTGTTGTTCCATCCCTGCCTTGCGATCTGCTGTTATGACAAGGGATGCTGCCACATGCTGCACGCGGTGCTCGCAGTGCGTTGAACCTGCAGAGCGCTCAACGCGACTCGAGTGTTTATGTGTGTGTGTGTGTGTGCCCCCTTTAATAGGCCGAACAGGTGCATTGGCGGCTCTCGCAGGACCCTCGCTCTTGGCTGTTGCACTCGCATCCTTGCAACAACCACAACAACAACGACAACAACAATAATAACTCGTAAATAAGGAAAACACAGGCGGCACGTGCCCCTCGTTGTGCCCGTTGTGCTTCATCTTTGCGAGTGCAGCGAGTGATGTTGGCTGGCATCTCATCCGCTTACCGCTTACCTGTTTACCTGTTTATCTGCTGCCTTTTACCTGTTTCGCGCCGCTCGCTGCCCGCCTTTTGCCCCATTTCACCGTTGCTCACATTTGCAGCAGGCAACATGCTGCAAGCTGCATTTGGACCCCGCTTCGCATTCGCCTCCTTTTTTCCGTCTTTCCTTCGAATGGGGTATCTACAGTTTAGCGCGTGCCACGATCAGTCACTCTCCGAGTGTGTGTGTGTGTGTGTGTGTGTCTGTGTGTGTGTTGCCGCTTTATAATTAACTTGACTTTTGGCTTGCGCAGCATCCAAATGCTACAGTTGCCGCAGCTGCAAAAGTTTGGGCAACGAAATCGACTCGTCCTGATCCTGACTGAAGATCAGCAGCTAAAGTGGAAGAGGGCGCACGACCTGAAGATACCCTAGACTCTTCAGATCAACTACTTGTCCTCTTGTAGGTAAACATATAAATATTTCTCACTGAAGATAAGTTCGCATCGGAAAGGCAGCTCTGACCTTTATACATACAATACAGTCGAGTCTCGATAATTTGTACTCCAGTAAATCGCAAAGAAATGTAATTCCCTTGCCATTTCGAACTATCGAGACTCGACTGTATTTAGTTCTTGAATAGGAATCTACTTCCCCTACGATCAGTAATGCTCGCCTTATAGATACTTTATATTATTATTCTTCGGACTCTTCACAGAAAGATCGGAACCAACTTGGTTGGTCGAAGATCAACAAAAAAAGCGTGCCGAACTTGCAGATACCCTACACATTTATATCGGCAACTTCATTTTTATAAATATGCTCTTTTTATGGCCGGAGATCAGAGATCAACAGCGACGACTTGGCTTATTCACCTAAGATCTATTCTCAAATCAATCGGAATCAACCTCAGCAAGCAATTACGATAGATACCTTACATAGGGATGATGCTTCAACTTCTTCATTACATCTTTACCAAATAATATTCTCAGTTTTCAGCTGCTAAGCGAACAAAACTTGACAGGCATAATTAAAGCTCTAAATCTAAAGGAGAGAAATGAAACAGTGAAGCATCATCCTCGAGCACTTTATCATTGTTTATGACTTGAGCAGAGTATGTCGGCTACGTTTACGCGCGTTTCCAAAATCCGCTGGACATGGTTAACGGCATTAGACACACCTTTCAGACAGGGCTGTGAGCCCATTTAACGCGCATAAACAATTCTGAGTCCATATGCAGCGCTCCTCCACATCTCAGCATTATGCACTTCATCAAACCAATTACGCATCCAATTATGACTAAATAGACGCACCTTTTTTATACCTGGAAAGAGAGAGAGAGAGAGGGAAACAGAGGGCGTCCGAGAAGAAGAGGGAGAGAGGTAGAGACACACGCCCACACCGTTATCAAAAATCATTGCGTAACTAGGCGCAGACCAGAGCAGAGCAGCGTAAAATGAGAAGCAGTCAGGATCTAAAAAAAAGGAAGGAAAAAACATCTGCCAGATATGTAGCCAGACCCTGGACCCAGGGACAAACCCTTGGCCAATCTGTCGACAGCAACTGGCGTTAAAAACGGCGAGGGTTGCCACACTCACACCTCGACAGAGCGAGAACTGCGGGGGCTTAGAGTAGAAGACGACGCGACGCTTAATCAATACGTGGCCATAAATCAGTAGGAGCTAACAGACTGCGACACAAGCGCTGGCATCAACGACTCTTCGAATACCCTGTAAACGACAGACGTCAGTTTAGTATACGTTCATTATAAACATATTCAAGCATACCGGATCTGAAACATGGGAAATCTTGTTTTCTTAGAAAGTAACTGACTATCGATAAATGTGTATCGATTAACTATAATTTAAGGCATATCAGATACATTATAATACTTTATTTACAAATATTTACAAACAAGTCTAACGAACTGCAACCCTTTATGCTTGACGCCTAAGTTAATAATATCGATAATTATCGATTGTTGTTAAGCATTTGCTTTTATGCTTTAGCTACTTAGCTCCCAAAATACATGTTAAAGATATATGTATATGTTATACATATTATATTAATTTCCACACTATATTATTATCGATAAATATAGTTTTCAAAATTTACATAAACTTATAACAAAGTCATAGACACCTGCTTGAGGACACTCAGCAGGTCGTAAGTAATTTACTTTTCTCTTTGCGCACACATACAGAGCAACTGGTAGTCGAGTATGCCCAACTGTTCGGTATTGCAGTGTTCTCCTTTCGATTGTTCGAGTCTCGTTCTTTGGCTCGTGCTCCTTTTTCAAAGTGGGGCAACCGCAAAAGCGAATGAGGACCCGTTTCTTATCCACATGCCAATGACCTGCTTTGAGGACCCTTCGCGCACAGCGCACAGCTGCAATGGGTCCGACTAAAGACAACAGACAGCTCAATTCTACAGATCAAAGACCTCCCTCGGCTGTTCTATGGCCACAGTACAAGAAACTCTTTCAGTTTGCTTATTAATTACACAGAATAGACATTGTGTGCTCGAAGGGCAGCCACTTTTTAACCACTTCGTAGCCCCCTCTAGACCCATCCAGTAATATAAGGATGCCCCCGTTTCGGATTTCGCCAGAGACTGTAAATATTTACACTATAAAAAACGCGTGCCCATAGCAAAAGTTACGAATCATCGCACGGTATCAATGGCTAAAGTCCGTACCCCCTCGATCCACCGCGAATACCATTCCAGCATGAGCTCCCCATAAGCCACCCTAGAGCGTGAGAAAAGCAAAGTGAAATAAAAAAAAAAAAAAAACAATTTGATGTTTCGCACTCGGTGTCCGGTTTCCCATGACTAAGATGCATATTTGAGTATCAAATCTATAAAAAAAAAAGTTTGGTTCGAAACTGAAATTCTATATAGAGCTAGGGGACTGAAAGAAGTAACACATAAGGATAAATATAGCCTAAGCCACTTAATTATTAATTAGAGCGTTTAATCTACAGATGGAAGCTTGTTACATTGTTTGATTGATTGAATGACTGATTGCTTGAAAAAATGATTTTCAACTATCTATAAAATTGGTTATAGCTGACTGATTGATCGATTGACTGACCATCTTATGGATTGTCAAGGATATGAATATCCATCAAGAGAATTGAGATAGATAATCAATAGATAAAGCATAATGGATAACGCTATGGAACTTACTATAGATATGGATGCGCATATATACATACATACATATAAAGATATAGAGATTTCCACGTACACCTATAGATATACATAACTATTTATAGAGGTTTCTTGCGCTCTATTGTTCCGCTGCTGTTTAGAATTCAGGCATTTGGCATCAACATTTTTATTACCATAGCTAGCCCGACTCCAATCCCGCCCGTTGCGTCCACCCAGCCCCCGCCTCTTTTCAGTTGGTTGCAAACCTGATTCCCCATTATCCCTTCCCTCCTCTCTCCACATTCCTTTCTACACACACAAATATTTCCTACCCGTTCTTCTTCTATTTTGTTGTGCTTTTTGTTTGCTGTTTGGGCTGCGCTTAACCCGCCCTCTTCATAGTCTCCCCATTTCCTCCTACCTCCTGTCTCCTGCTGGCTGTCGCCTGTGCTCTTTTGTGTCCTTTGTGCGCACGCTTTTTATTTATTCAGCAAACAGCTAAAACAACATATAAAAAAAAAAAAAAAAACAACAACAACAACATCAACGGAAAAACTAAAACAACAACATTAACCGAAAATGGGCGGAAGCCAAACTAAATGCGCCCAACCAAGCGCGCGCCTCTCTCTCTCCAAGTGTGTGTGTGTGTAGGTGTGTCTACCTGTACTTGTGTGTGTGTGTATGCGGGCTGAGTATCTTGTAGATACTTTTTGCCGACCTCACGAAACGTACAGCTGCTGCCTGCCTGGCTGCTGCTGCTGCTGCTGCTGCTGGACATATCGATCCACTCTAAGCACACACACACATGCAGACACACAGTGGTACAAAAGCGCTAAAAAAAGCTCTGCTCAGCTCCACCTGCTTATCTATTTCCAAAAACCTGTAAAGTATGCAATAGAAAAAAATACAATGGCAATAGAAAGCTAAAGATAATAATGGAATGACATATACATACATATGTATGTATGTATAGACACATACATTTGTATGTATATACATATGTAAAGATAAATGATAGTTGGAATGGTATTCTATACATATATACGTATTTTATATAGCAGTATTATTTCACATATTATATGCATACATAAAATATATACATATGTACACATGTATGCATATAGTATTAAATTATTGTTAAAAAGTTAGTCGAATAAAAGAGCGTTTAATAATATTCACTCATGTATCAAATGTAGAATATATAATAAATAAAATACATACATACATATGCGCACATATGTACATATTTGACACACTTTGAACCACTGTGCATAGTTGGCGTGGCGCTGCGCTGTGCTGTGGGTGTTTGGGAGGCGCACAGAGCTAACGGAAATGCCGCAGCGTCAAGCAGCAAATGTTCCCATCGCTGACATTTTAAATTGCGCTTGCTGGCGCCATCTGGCAACGGAAATCATAAACTAGCGCTACTCAAACCAAACTCCATCTCGCTCGCACCAGCTGCACTTTGCTGTCTGTTGCGCTGCGCCTAACTGCGTCGCCACTGCCCACTTCTTCCCCCTCTCATGCTATCTCTCTTACTCTCTCTCTCTCTCTCTCTCTCTCTCTGTGTGTGTGTCTGTCTTTCTCTCGGTTCAGTTTTCAGCCTTGGGCTGGCCACGTCACGCGCCGAATAGCGGATTCATGTTACAGTTAGAATTGGGTAGCAGGCTCTGCATGGAACGGGGAGATAGGGACGGAGCGAGGACGAGCAGGGCAAGGCGCAGGTGTCGCACATTTTGGATGAGTTTTTGACCACACAAAATAATCGATAATGAATTATTGCCGATTATTAATAATTTCTACAAGTGTCGAAGCACCACAAGATTTAATTGAGCGAATTAAAAACGTAAAAAAAAAAACGTTTGAGTTACAAAAAATGGTTGGTTTAAATAAATAAATACTTAAATGTCGAAGAAAAAAAATGCATTTAAAATTAATTTCGTCGATTTAGGCTTCGCCTTTTTTTAGGCGGTAAATTTCAGATTCGTGCGCTTGCGATTGCCGAATTCGCCGTTTCGCCGTGGCGATTGCTGCGCTGCGCTGCGTCCCAGCAGATTCCAGAATGGACGCGGCGTCGTCGTTGTCGTCGTCGTCACCGGATCCTTGTTGATGTAGATGCAATTGACGATCGGCTCGTCGCCAAAGTATTGCTGGCGATAGCCGCCGCCGATGCCATTTTGTTGGCGAATCTTGTTGCGGCGACGACGCTGGCGCTGCAGCTGCTGGCGGCGACGCTTCTGCTGCTGTCGGCGGCGACGCTGCGCCTCCGTCAGCTGTGGACGACGGCGCTTATAGCCGCCCATCGAGCTATAGCTGTAGCTGGCACTGGAGCTGGAGCTGGGTCGGCGGCGTCTGTTGCCCACGCTGCTTGGCCTGCTCTTCTTCCTCTTCTTCTGCTTGGGCTTCGACTTGCGACGCTTAATGGGCGTGGAGGCACTGCTGCTGGCATTGCCTATTGGCTTCTGCGCTGTCTGATCGACGCCGCTGACGCTGGCGCTCTGCTGCAGCTGCTGAGGCTTGTTGTCCTGCTCTACGCCATTCATTGCCTGCAGCTCGTTAGCAGGGCGCTTCTTCTTCTTCTGCTGTGGCTTTCTGCGCTTCTGCTGCTGCTGCTTCTGCTGCTGCTGCTTCTGCTGCTGTTTGCGACGCTTCTGTTTCTGCTGCTGCTGCTGCGGCTGCTTTCTCTTCTTCTTGTTCTCATTAACTGGCCGTTTGGCCGGATTGACAACGGGCTGCACATCCTCATCATCGCCATCCGTGCTCCAAATGGCCGACGTGCTCACCGGGCTCTCCTCCGTTATGAAGTGTTCGTACTCGTCGTAGAGGCCCAAGCCTTGATAATAGAAGCCATCGCCGTCGATATTATCTTCCTCGTCCTCGTCATCCTCCTCGGACGCCTCATCCCCGCCCAGAAACGGTGCGCCCGGCTGGTAGTAGGTCTGTTGATTCAGCGGCTTCAGCTCGAAGACCGCATGCGTATTGGGATTGACCTTGGGCGGCTGCTGCGACTCGACCACAACAATGCCCGCATCTCCGACCACATTGGCTTGGGTCGCCGCATTGGCCACCACACTGACGCCACCGGGCACCTTCTGTGTGAAGGCCACAAAGCCGTTCTGGCTTTGGCCTGGGAACTGTTTCTGTTGCACTGCATCCACCAGGATCGCCTGTGGCTTCACCTGCTGCGCCACCTGCTCGCCGTCGTCTTCAGCTAAGACCACTTCACTGATCTCCAGTTGCTCCTCTTCGTCATCCTCCTCTTCATCATCTTCGTCATCCTCGTCCTCCGGCTGCTGCAGCTGCACCGCTGCCAACGCCACATAGCGGCGCTTGTTCAAGTCCTGCTCCTGCTGCAGCTTCAGCGGCTCCGTCGCAGCGCCCACGCTCAGCTGTTGTGAGCTGACCGAGATGCTGGGCGCGCTCATCGAGCGACTCGCACGCTTCCTTCTGGTGACCACGCACTGCGATTTACTGCCCTGGCCATTCAGCTGTCGGCCCTGGATATAGAAGCGTTTCAGCTCGTACTCATCCCCGTTCTCGTCCACCTCGATCCTCGTCTCGCCGTTGACCTCTCGACTGGCCAATGCCAGCCAGAGCACCGCAACAATCAAGGCCCACACGCAGCTGTGACTCCTCATGGCTCTCGACTAAACTGAGCTACGAGCGGTCACTGCGGCTTATATTAGCTCGCTGCGGACGCAGACCTATTGACCCAAAGCTAATTGCCAAAATCTTCAACGATCTTCGATCTCCGATCTGAATTATTCATTAGCTTAGCCCTTTCCCCTCCGTCCGCTCTCCTAAGCTTTTTGTAGAATCTATTTAGCTACTTATTCATAGTTTGCTTTCTTCAGAGAACTCGTTTTCGCCGAAAAAAAAAAACCAAATTGAAAAAATTTGTTCCTCTCTATTTTCGACTAGTTGGGGTCAAAGATCAATCAACTATACCCTCTTGGAACGAACATCGACTGCCAAATTTGGCAGATGAAAGTTTCTAGTCGGCGAAATCCCAATCGACCTCTTGACATATGAGCATAACACAATAAAAATCTCCGCTTGGAAATCATTTTAAGCATCGAAAGTTCGTATAATTAGTTATTCCATTTGTTAGGTACCAAAGTGAGCTAGATGCGAGGGATATCCCGGGGCCCAAAGAAGGGCGCTGAACAATTTCTGTTTTGATAGTATATAAAATATGTATATATATATTTTTGAAATGACATCTTAAGCCCACACTCTTGAAGCCCATGGCAATTTGAAAAGTACAATATTTACTATTCCAACTAAGTATATCATCTTAATAGTCGGTATAAGACAGAGTGCTAGATAGCTTCAGCCCTATTCCCGTATTCCGTATTCCCATGGCCCAGCAGAGCTAAATTGTACCAAATTACACGGTTTGTAATATTTAATACAAATCTTAAAAAAAAAAAAATCTAACTATTATCATCTAACATCACTACGCATTAGGAACTGATGCAAAGTGAAATCCGCTCCTGTTCGAAATAATCGCACAACGAAAAGAAATAAAAGAAGAAAAGAAAGCGAATTTTGACCTATGACAGCAAATTAATATTCGAAATGCAGAGATTTCTAGTCAAAGCGACAATCTAATCAATTTATGGCCACATACAAATACATACATATGTATGTATTTCTAAATCGGAATCAGAAACTGTTTCTATTTTTTTGTGTGTGTGGAGGCTGAACAAAAGGCCGACAAAAATAGCTTAGCAAAAGCGGGCAAAAATGTGGCACAGCTTGAACTCACACGCACACATATGTACATATGTACCTTCGTGTCAGTGTGTATGTGTATCTCGCTTCCCCCTTCTGTTTTCAGCTGCTGCTAAGTGTGCTTTGAGCTCCTTTCCTCCCGCTTCCACTCTAAGCATTTGCTCTGTGCGTGTGTGTGTGACACTCCTTTCTTAACACTATCCCTTCTCTCTCTCCCCCCCTTACACTCTAGCATTTGCTGCGTGTGTGACTCTATGATAGACTATTCTCTGCCTCTCGCTCCCTCCGCTTGACCAATTGCTGTGTGAGAGTCAGTCAAGCTCCTTCTCCTCTCCACCTTCCACTTTAAGAATTCACCGTGTGTATGTATGAGTGACTACTCTCTTCGCTCCATTCTCTCCTTCAAACCACCTTAGCTTATGCTCTGGGGATTTATGCGGCTCTCCTCAGGCCTCCCCCTGCCCTAGCATTTGTTGTCCACTCTTTTGCATGCTAATTATATATCATAAATTTCTACACACACACAGCGAGAGAGACAGAGAGAGAGAGAGAAAGAGTAACACAATCAAAGATAGTTGGCACGGGATGCCGCATGGCAAGGCGCAAAAGAGGAAGAAGATAGTGGACGGAGGCAGGGAGGCGGTTTATCACGAAAACTGAACAAAAGATCAATTGACAGAGAGAAATGTTCTGCGGCAGCTGCGCGCAGCACTTGAATAATAATAATGTAACAAATATAAAAAGAGGCCATTAAATTACAAACATCTTCAACGGCCAACAAACAGTAGCAACAACAACAATAATCAGCAACGGCAACAGCTTCTATTGGCCTCCAAAGCTGATTTGGTATGGAGAAGGTGTCGCCGCGATCGTCATTCAAGAGGGAGCCCAACTCCAAGCAGCAGCAACAGCCGCAACATCAGCAGCAGCAGTCAAGTGCGATGCGCGTGCAGACATGCAACAAATACAAGCGACAACAACTCTGCCCGTCAATTTGTGACGATCGTATCTCTTTAATGTGAATGTAAGTAGAAGTGGGCGAGAGAGAGAGAGATAGCGACTTGGTGTGTGTGTAATGGCAGGCAAACTAAAGCTGCGCTCGTATCGTGACACGATGGCACAAAATAAATCCACATCACTAAATTCACTTCTGTTAACATCAAGTTCCATAGTCAAAGCTTTCATATGCATTTGATTATTAGTTACCCTCAAAGCTGCATTGTAGTGGTGTATTATGCAGAATATTTATTAATTCAGCACGGTGATGTACATATGTATGTATTTATATGTTTACATATGTTGTAATACATTATATATCACATTCATTCTTTTTCTACAAAATTCAAATTCAGCATTCAAATGCATCCTTTCCTTTCATTTGCAGCTCGTGCTCGTGCTGCAGGCAACAAAACTTTCAGCACGCGCTCATCTCTAGCAACGGCAAAGCGTAGGCTTGAGCGAAAGGTCACATGAACACACTTGCACGCGTATAGACTACGCTCTTTTGAGTGTGTGCGTGTGTAAGCACTGATTCAAATTGATGTATGTGTATGTATGTATATACAAAATGCATTTGCAATGCACACACTGTTACTCTTATCGATCGAAATCGATTCAGTGCACTGTTGCAAAGTTATCAAAAGTAGCCTGCATAATATATGTATTAAGGAATTGAACAAGGCGAAGCGAGAAAAGAGACGGTGCAAAGCAACAAATCTCAAATGAACTTTCATTAATAATATCAAAAGATTCAAGCGAAGCTGGAGGCTGGTCGCAAAAAGCATAAAAGTGTCAAATGCGAGCTCGACTATTATTTACTTATTTTTGTGTTTTCTTTCATTATTGTTGGCTTTGTTATTGCTTTATCGGTGTTCGCTTATGCTAACTACTTTCGCATAGCGGGCACCAACGGAATTTTTAATTCATTCATGCCCTATACTTTTGTGTATGCAAACACGTGCGTGCGTATATGTATATACGTACGTATGTGTGTGTATATGCGTGTGTGTGTGTGTGTGTGAACATTTTGTATTTATTCACAAATCAATACCAACTGATACTCAATGCTGGGCAGCAAATGAAAAGAAGCTCTTTACTGAAGCTGAAGCTGCAGAAGAATAAATGAGAAGCTTAAGAAACCAGCCGAAAAGAAATGTAGCTAAAAATAAAGCTACAAAAACGTTTACCAACAACTAACTAATTATACTTTTTACTTGTCATTTTTATATGTGTAATGTATTCAACTTATACATAATATAAAGTAATAAATACAAATCAGAACAAATCTGATTACATACATATAAATGCCAATTTCAGCATTAAATAAAACCAAAAATGTCAACACTGTCGCTGTCGTCGTTGCTGCTGCTGCAGAGTTTTGTTTGTGCCAAAGTTTCTTTCATGATTATATGCATGTTTTTTTTTTTTTTTTTTTGCTGGGACTGGAATGTGTGGCATGTGGTATGTGGCACGCAACGGTAATCAGCGGCCAAGATGGCTGCAACAGCGACACAACAGCAACAACGACAACTGCAGCAGGCAACAAGTTTCATTTTGTGCAGCAAGAAATCAATGCTACGGCGCCCAATCAGAATGCAACTACACACATACACCCGCTCGCACATGCACTTGCATTGGGATGCTGCTGCACTGTCTGCTAGCTCGCTCGCTCACACGCACGCAATTGGCCTCCCTCACCCAGCAAAATGGCGGACCATGCACAGTGCACATAAATTTGAAGTTCGCTGGGACATTTTATTGTTGTTGTCCCAGAAATTGATTCGGCTGCTGGCGGCTACCGAATATACAGTTATATTGTAAATATGTGCAATAATTCGCACTTGCAAATGCAATGCGACCCAACATTAATATGCTCAACGCGTTGATTTAATTTATTTGATTATTTGGCTGCCGTGCAGCCCAATCAGCAGCAAGTCTGCAAACCGTTACACGCTTTAACTGAGGATTTGGGGGAACAATCCCCCAGAAAAGACCTAACTTTGCATAAATATTATTTACTATCATGAACAGTTAATGATATACATATGTATGCTCTAAACATATTTATGTATATAATATTATAACTCTTATCTTATCTTATCGATTAGATATAAAATAAACTAAAATAAAATTTTTAAATTGAATAAGATATTTAGATTTTTGCGCCAAACTCCCTTTCGGATATGCTAGCGCCATCTACATGTCAATAGCGAAAGTAATATTTAATTGGCGGGTTGTCATTCGATTTGTTTGAATTTGAGGACCTTTGGTTCACGTAATCGAGCGAGATATCGATGCACATGTGCCATGTATCGTAAGCAAATATTATTACGATATGTATGCCATATCGATATATTACCATCCCTAGTCCAACGAAGTATTGGGGTGTTTGGAAATGTTCGATATTTGCGTAGAAATTTTCAAAGTAAAACGAAAAACAATGTATTAAAGTTGCAATTAATTACTGCTAAAGGAGTGGTCAACACACATTGCAATCGTGTATCCAAAACGCAACAAACGCATTCGCATTAGGTGGCGCCAGTGTTAAACTGTGTATATGCGTGTATATCCAAACCAAAGAAAAACGAAAGAAAAAGCGAGACCCAGCGCAGAAGATGTGTCTATACTACGGCCTAAATGAATGAAATGTGAAGTGTGTGTGTATATGTAGGCGAAGGCGATACCAGCTAACTGTGCATGTGTGCATGCGTGCGTGTGTATGTGTGTGCGATAGTATGTGTATGCGTATTCGCCTAACGCTCTCATCTGTGTGTGTGTGATTGTGTGCTGCACACTGAAAGAATCAATAAAGGATGTGCTGTGGATTTTTGCAGCAGCAGAACAAGAAACAGGAGCAGGACCAACGAAAACCAACAAAAACCAAATAAAAAACCAACGACAACAAAAACAAAGCACCGCAACAAAGAACAAATTATAACATTTACTTATTCGCGATAGTTTTGAACACAGTAAAACTTGTAACGGTAAATGTTGCAAAAAGAAAAATTGATAACTGTAATATGTGTGGCTTTTGCGAATAGCGAATTGTAAAGCGAAAAAGAAGTGCGCAAGAGTGCGTGTGCGAAAAGAAAACTAAAAAAATTAACAAAATTTAAGAAAATCGAAATTAAATTTCAGTCAATCAATCAATCAATCAGCGCAACATGAAGTGCTGCGTAATAATTACGACGCTAATGCTGCTGTCCATTGCACGTAAGTGTTGCAAAACTCATTAAAACACAAATATCTATGCATATCTTTATGTGTGTGTGTGTGGGTGTGGGTGGGTGGGGCATTGATTGATTGATTGATTGATCGAATAATTGGTCTATTTGCAGGGCACATTGGTACTGTCGAGGTGCATTTCGAAGCACCTGACAGCGGCTTCTTCTTGAAGCACGCTCGTCAACCACCTGTGACGCCGGAGATTGCCAACATCCAGACCTCCTCCTCGGTGCCGCCCCTGAAGTCACGCCCCTCCTATGATTCCGTCTTATCCCTAGATCGCTTTACCGTTGTGGAGACCACACAGCCCGTCTCTATACGCGCCAGCTACGGCCCGTTCTCGACCAAGCAAACGGTGCCCGCTCGCTACATTGTGCCGGACACCATGGAAACCAATCAGGCGGGCGACTATGTGAACGTAAGCCGCCATTGAGTACTGAAGTGTAATTTCGCTTGCTTAACCCGCATCCATATCTCTTTCTCCCTGTCCCTCTCTCTCTCTCTCTCTCTATCTCTTTCACTTACTTAGAACTCGACGGCCACACTGCTGGAGTTGCAGCAGCCGAACATGCATCTGGACATCTCGGCGCACTTGGTGCGCGCAAGTGTCTCGCAGGACTCCCCAGTGCTGCGCGTCCTCTTCCATGCTGGCGCCGATCCGGGCGGCCATTTGCAGCGACAGAAGGTCTGCGTACTGCTCCACGTAGCTATGCCCAATGAGCAACCGTTGAAAGGACGTTGCATGCCCGAGGGCGAGGATGGCGTTTGTGTGGCTGAGGTGGTCATTCCACTGAACTGGTGGCCAGCTCTGCCAGCGCCTAGGCACAGTCGGGAGGGCAGCGGCAATAGCGGCACGGACGGGCAACCACAATTGCCGCCGAAGGTGCCACAGCGCTACGCTCAGGTCTCCTACAGCGTCTTCGAACCACCAGTGCGCAATCCGGAGCAATGTGAGCCAAAGGTCCAGATACAGCCGCTGACAACGTTTGCCCAGGTGCCGCTTCTGGCAGCCAAGACATCGTTCAAAGAGCTACGAGCGGATGATTCGGTTACGTTCCTGTTACCCCAACATCCCCTGTATCCCATGTCCAAGTTGCATGTGCCCGTATTTCTGCATCAGTATGCGGACCAGGAGCAGCGCGTCGCTGCGTTTACAGTGCGCGCGCGAGTCAAGGCCGGGCTACGCATCTTGGGCGCCAGCGCCTCCAGCGACCAGTGGAGCATTAGCATTGAGAAGGAGAATCCCAAGCATACGACGGCGCGTGTGACAGCCTTCCGCAAGGAAGTCGATTCGTCCTCATCATCCTCGGCCACATCCAGCATGGAGAACAGAGGCAACTACAACAGCAGCGGCAGCAGCAACAGCAATGAGGTCTACGAGGTGTTCTCCTGGCTGCTCGAGGTCGCCGATGACTCCAACGACATTGTGGATGGCGGAAAGATCGTGTGGTCGGTCACCCATGTCTACGACACACCTAAGGACAAGGACTCCGCCGAACTGATTGCCACAGATGACACAAAGAAGCGCTTGATTGCCAAGCTGGAGATCAACAAGGATGACATTCAAGCAGTATTGCCCATGGCCAAGATCTGGGAGGTGATGAACACAGCGGTGCTTACTGGCCGCCAGGTGGCCCAGGCCATGAAGGTCTTCATTGTCTCGCAGGCGGGCAAAGTGGCTGATGTTACCCTGCAGAGCTCCTGTCATGCCGAGGACGAGAGCGTCATCAAGGTGAAGACAGCGAAAGCGCTATTGAGCAAGAGAGAGAGAGAGAGAGTTGAATGTATTCTCATTTTATGCTGTATTCCCGTTTGTTTAGGTCTCCTCGTCGTGCAGCTCCGTTTATGTTGATGGCTCCGAGCAGCGCGGCTCATCCAATGCGTCGGTCATTGTTAAGTATGGTACCTATGTGGGCGTGGCCAAGTTCATTGTCTGGATGCCCGAATTTCCGCTCGAGGTTTACATAGCCGACTTTCGTCTATCCCAAATCAAGGGCTGGAAAGTAACCGATGACAGTCATTATCTGTAAGTGTGTAACGACTAGACAACAGTTAGAAAGTAAACAAAGCGGAGTAATCCAAATTAGTGATGCCAGAAACTAGCGAGTAGCGAGTGTAAGGCAACGAGAACCGAGAATGAAATAGCCCAACACAAATTAACCAAAACGCAGCGAGTAGCGAGTCAATAGCAACGAGTAGCGGGCTCCAAGTAGCCAGTAGCTGGAGCAGTGCAATATCCATAAGATATATACTTAATATTAAGCAATCTAGAGATAATCAGCGAGAAGAGAGTAGCTGTTACACAGTACCGAGTAGCAAGAAACAAGCAGCATAGTTTAATTGATTTTCCGATGTTCACAGCCACAACAAGCAATCGAGACGTCGCAAGAAGCGCTCGTATATGTGGAACCAGCACGGCACCAGCTACTACAACAATGTGGGCGCCGACAAGAGCATCTGTCGCGCACGCTACCAGCAGAGCCCTGTGGAGGTCTACGCCAAGTTTCTGGCCATCGATCAGGTGAGCAAGTCGACCCTCGATGCCCCAAGCAAACTAATCTACATACGGGTCTCTCATCTCCACAGAACTCTGGGCGCACCAGCTACTTCATTTCACGTCGAACTGGATTGCGTGTGACGGATCTGGTGCAGCCGCTGCTGCGTGTTGCTGACCCAAAGATCGCCTCGCTGAAGGGCCGCATACTGCAGGGCAAGTCGATGGGTCGCACCGATGTCCAGGTGCTCTCGCCCATTACGGGCCGTGTCATTGGCACCAAGGAGATACGCGTTGGCAGCGACAAGGTGAACCTCTCCCGTCTCATTGTGCGCGTCATCTCCGGACTACAGCTGACCATTACGCCAGAGAATGCCATCGAGAACGGCTATCTGGCAGAGACGTCCGTCACACACAAGCTGACGGCCCAGTATCAGGAGGGATTGCTTGACATCGATCTGGAGTTCAACGATGGCTCGAAGACGCCTTTGCGGTAAGCGAGCAATCAGCTAAATTTATACGTGCAGTCGTTTTCAATTGTTGAATCCTTGCAGCGACATTGCTGTGGAGGATTACTTCCTGCTGGTGGAGAGCCTCGATACAGAAGTGGTGGCCTTTGCCCCCATGCTCGCCTCACATCACCCGCGTGTCATCGCCGTGGGCGAGGGCAATGGCAATCTGCTGCGCGTTACGCTCTTGCTCTCCGAGGAATGTCGCATGCGACGCGGCCCTGGCGGCTCCTCATCGAGCAGTTCCAAGCCGAACAAACCGAATGCGGCCCCATTAGCCAGCGCCCTGGCCTCCATTGAGGTGGACTTCAACAACGTGGACATTGTCAGCAAACAGGAATCGATACAGAACGACGGCACAGTGGGACGTGAGCGCAAGAACTATCGCAACACGGGAGACTTGGCTGATATCATAGGTAAGCGCATTCATCCATTCGGCCACTCAGTTTGTTTCACTAAAGATCTGCTCTGACTAGTTGGCATACCGCTGCGCGACTCCAGCCAACAGTACGAGCCAACGGTGCAGGCACGTCAGCACCGGGCGAGCATTCAGGCAGTGCACAAGTCGCACTACGGCAATCGGGGCGGCTTGGGCAGTGGCAACATGTCCTCCATGGAGCTGGGCATGTATGTGCTCCTCACAGCCTTCTGCTTTGCCATTATTGTGTTTGTCATCTCGTGCGTGGTTTATGCCTCGAAATTCCGGCCAGCCATGATTGAATCTGGTCTCGATCCGCTCAGCTCCGGCAATGGCAATGGCAACGGCAACTCTGGCGGTTTCCGTGACGTACGTCTCAAGGAGTCCACCACCAATGCCCACGACTGGGTCTGGCTGGGACGCTCCACCATCGATAGGCAATCGGTGGCACTGAACGACACCAACACTCCGCAACCACAGCCGCAGCAGCAACATGTGAATGCACGCGGTAAGCTTCAAGCAGCTGCACATAATCTCCTCCAGAAACAATAGTTTTAAAACGGATTATTCTGCCTTCTAGACTCTCGCATGCGCATCACCAGCAATCCGATCATCAACTACGACAATAGCCGGCGTGTCAGCTCCTTTGACCAGCCGCAGCCCAAGCTGCAAACGCACATTGTGCCCGCCTCCAATCTAAACAAGATTCATGCCGAACAGTAAGTGCACCCACGCCCATATTTGAATGCAACTAATCAGCTCTCGTCCTCGCTTAGCTATCTGCCCAATGACCGGAAGGACGCTGCCCTGGACTACAAGCCCCCAGTGCCGCCGCACCGCAATGTGGGCACACGCGCCATGTTGCCGCCACAGGCGCCACCCGTTAAGGTAGAATCTGAGAGAAGCTGGAATATCTTTCTAGCTCGTCTTAATTGATTGTTTTCTATAATGCAGGACAAGGAGTTGATTAACAAACGACACAGTCAGCTCTATAAACGTGAGCATTTGCAAAACAACGAGAACAACAATGCGACGCAGCAACAACCGCATTTATCGCTGCAACAGCAACAACAACATCAGCCGCCGCAGCAACAGCCGGAACGTCAGCCAACGCACCAGCATCCGCATCAGCATCTGCCGGAACGTCAGCATCAGCGCAGCCACAGTCATAGCCAGAATTTTATCCAAGAGCCAGCGCTCAGAGCCGCACACTTGAAACTCAAACAGCATCAGCAAATGCAACAGCAGCAGCAGCAGCAACAGCAACAACAGCAGCAGCAGCAGCAACAACAACAACAACACGAGGAGTTGCACAATGCTGAGAAGCTAGTGGAGTACACAAATCCGCATCAGAAGAATGCATTTCAATTCGATTCGCTAACACCAAAGAGAGTAACCAAAGCAGCAAATGCTGCTGGACCAGCTTCAGCTGCAGCAGCAGCAGCAGCATCAGCACCAACAGTTGCAGGCAACAAAATATTGCCAGCTGTAATACAAATCAAGGGTAGGTCGATTATAGATATCATATAGAAGAATTTGTAATCATGATTCCCTTGCCCTGTAGAGAATCACAACCACAGCATTTTGAGCACTGTTGCGGATGCGGCCAATTCGAATGCCACTGATGAGATTGCCCGGCTGCCGACACCGTCCGGTCACACGGTCACGCCCGTTAGCAGTGAGCCAACAACAAAATCGTCGCGGGTCAAGCGGGCCACAGTTGTTGGCAATCCGATGTTCTCGTCCGCCGTGGATGATACGCTGGCACCGGGCGAACGTTTGGGTCTCGATGATCTTGACATGGACTACGAGCAGATCATGCACTATTTCGACAACCTAAAGGTGAGTCTCCAAATATTCTTCTCCTTGTTATATAGATAGATAAATGCATATGTTTGTGTTGATTGATTGATTGCAGGAGTCAAATGCCTGAGTACAGGAGATCATTGCTAAAATTCGCGAGATATTGTCAACATTTCAACAACGATATCAGAACGTCGTTACACCCCTAACAACGCCCACGCGAAAGCAGATCCAAATGCTCGACGAGCTCGTCGCCGTTGGAGTCGATGTTGGAATTGGAGTTGAAACGAAAAAAAAAGCAGCAGCAGCAAGAGAAGCAGGAGAAGCAGCAGCAACGGGATTGCCGCTAGAGCCAAGTCTGCGCAATTTTCAAATTCCAAGCAAATGCAACTAAAGGGTAACTAATACACACACACACACAAATACATAAACACATACACACAACATATAACCGCAATTCTAGCAATCCAAAAGTTAAAAAATACTCACAGCATAAAAATGAAATCCAGAGTTAAATGCGACGCTGAAAACAAGAAAAATATTTATTGCCTAGGCTAAGTTCATAACATATAATGCATATACATATATATATAGCATGTATATGTATATACATATATATACATACATACATCGTGCATAATTGATGTTCATATGTCGTAACTGCTACTCAAATGTCTCCTAGTCCTCATCCTTGAACACTTCCTTGCCAGCACAAGTGGGCAAATGTTTGTTAATCGAATACATCTAGAATTAAGAAAATATATATATATATAGGAATATATATATATATGTATATGTAAAAGAGAGCATCAAAGCATAGCTTATTCAAATTGCTTCCCAAATCTTCTTGCTTAGGCGCTTGCAATCATCCCAGCTATATATATAAAACAAATCAATATATATATACATATATATGAAACTTACAACTTAATCTAGTAGCAACAATTGTACCCTCAGTGGGTGTATTTGACTGTGTGCGTGTGTGACAGAGAGTAAACGAAAATTCAACACACACACACACGCACACACATATTTTGTACGAGATCTCGGCCATATATGCATATCTCTTATTAGAACTATGAAATGAAATCAACATTTATGCTGAAATTTTTGCATTTGTTATATGTAACTCCGTTTATTTTCCTTTTGCCGAACCTATTCACAAAACCACAACCACTTGTGCTGAAGCAGCGACATGAGCTAGTGCTAATATATATATACATATGTATATATGTATATATATATGTATATGTATACTATAAATGGCAAAACAAGAAAACATCGCTTTATATAACTCTATAAGTTGGCTGATTGATGGCCCCAAATATTGCAATCATAATATTATTATCATTATTATTATTATCATCATTATGATTATTAAAAACCCTAAGACAAAACTACACATAAAATTATAATAATATTAACAAATAATATGCAAACACAAAAACAATTAAGAAATTACCTAAACGAACTCGAAGAAAAGTATATAGACGCTTATGAGCTTTATTTGAACGATTGCATTAATGGACAAGCAAATAAAGTATGGAAAATGTGTAACCAAATATTATATGATATTACGGAGCGATTAAGCATTACATGTATACATATAATATAATATAATATATATTATAATATATTATATGTATATAGAATATATATACAATTATTATTGTCATTATTCCGATTCATGTTTACTGATATATTTATGTATGTGCATATATATATATACACTGAGAATGCAAACACATAAATCGATAAAAAAAAAAACAAAAAAACAAAAAAAAAACAATACATGTGCTGATGCAACTAAGGAGTTATCCAAATTTCGCTATGCATATATATGTATATATGCAACTCACGCTCTATACAAATTGCAATCTTATATATGTGTGTATCTGTCTAACAAGCTAATTAAGCTCTGTTTCATTTCTTTTATATATATATATATTATTTGACTTCTATATATCTATATAAATAGAGATATAGCAACCCAACAGCTAATTCATTCCATTAGCAAAAATGTTCATCATATATATTTTATATATATACACATAAAGATTATGTTTTCTTTGTTTTTTTTTTTTTTTTTTTTTTTTTGTGTTTGTTTCTGTTGCCATTTTAATTTGTAGTTTTGGCATTTGTCAGGCATCTAAGTATTACATTTTGTTAGATCATTAACGCATTGTTTCATAATCATATGTTGTAAATTGTTCCGTCCAACAAAAAAAAAAAAAAAAAAACAAAACAAAAACAAAAAGAAGAAAAAAAGAAATGCAAAATAAGCAAAGATTGAAAACAAACATGTAAAGCACTTGAATGTTTCTTTGTATACAGCGGCCATAACATGAAAACTAGAAACACGATTATGATTCGTATTATGAATTTGATTGTAAGACTCTGTAGTTCAATCAGCATCAATCATTTGCCATTATTCTTGCTTTGTAGTAGACGATCTCTAGATTTGTAGCACATATTGTAAATAAGACAATATATATGTATATTGTATTATCAAATTAAACTTTGTTAACTCTCACTCGCTCACTCATTCGCCCTCTCCCTTTCTAATCGAATTGAATTGTGTTGAACTGAACTACAGAGTGATATACATATATATATATATATACATACTAATATATGATATTTAAAATTCTTATATCACACACACACTCACCCACACACATCACACACACTTATCGATGTTTTTTAATTTATTTTAAGCTTAACACTAATTTTGATCTATTTAAATTGTATAACTCGTAAACTCGTATCTCAAATTCTACACAAATAGACACGCAGACAGATCGCATTGCCTTGATAGCTTGCAGAGTCCCAGTGCTAGTGCTAGTGCCATATAAACGCAATCAATCATTAGTTATAGATCGTGCATCACATCATCAATCAATCGATCAATCATTTGGGGCATGCCTAGAGCTTAACACGAGCAAACGCTTGTTCTATCTCCCTCCAAACAAAAACAAAACAATTAAAATACAAATTACTATAGAATGCGTAGTTATATAGAAGAAGATAAACCGATTGACTGAATTTGATTGATGGTAGGCAAAAATCGAGCAATGATTGATAATCAATTTACATTGATTGTACAACAAATTAGCAAATTATTAACTAAACATACACACCTACAGCACACACAAACACACTCACATACACACACACACATCCGCATACAAGTTGCTTGTATGTGTGTGTATGTGTATTGATTCCAATGCAAAGACTTTATATATGTGTTTTTTTTTTGTTTAATTTAAATTAATTATTATTATTACTATTATTATTGATATATATGTATTTGTATTTATAATAACGAATTATTATGATTGATGCCATGATTGACACGCATCGTACATCACGTTAAGACAATTATTTCGAATTTCTAGTCAGTTAGAAGCGTACAAATCGTTTTGTTAATCTCTCACAAACACACTAACATACACCCTGTATACATTATATACATATATATATATATATACATTATATATATGTGTATACGTTTTTTTTTTTACATATATACATATATATATATATATATCATATACACCATCCAATTATATTTTGCCATGCTTTTTACCAGGCCCAAAAACTAAATTAAATATGAAAACAAAACAAACAAAAAATCACACACAATCCTAAGGCTAAGCTATATATGAATGTATTTGTATGTATTATCAAAAAACAAAAACAAAAAAACAAACTAAAAATGAATATTACAAAGGTAAAAATTTCAAAATAAACAGATTGCACACAAAATTCAAAGAAAAAATATTCAAGGAAAATTTCATTTTCGGTTTTCTTCGAGTCTTTTCCGTTTTAAGCTAAACTAAACAAAACAAAAAGAACCATATTTATAATATAGCTAAAACAAAAGAAAATCTGCTATATATAAATATATATATATATATATATATA
The DNA here is from genome assembly GCA_035047565.1 of Drosophila mulleri. Classification (NCBI taxonomy): domain Eukaryota; kingdom Metazoa; phylum Arthropoda; class Insecta; order Diptera; family Drosophilidae; genus Drosophila; species Drosophila mulleri. The sequence goes on along the minus strand of JAWNPK010000093.1, from coordinate 336,337 downwards.
GATGTATAATGCAAATTCGCTTGGCACTAATATCTAAGTATTAGATAAATACACAGATACAAAATAAATTTGCAGCATTCACTCTCGCGTTCGCACAACTCTCACTCACTTTAGCTCCCTCGCTCAGTCTCTCTAGCCATTTATCGATAATAAGCGATAAGTCGTAATTCGTTAAGTATGTAAGTTCTATGAATGTCCCACCTGCTGTTCCACTTTCCCCTCCACACACACACACACACACACACACACACCTTTTGATCGCCGCTTATTTTGCACCAGGCCTAAAAATGAAGCAAAATTTTGCACAGAGAGAGATAGAGAGGGTGGGGGAGCGTGATACAGGCAGAGTGAGAGGCAGACAGAGAGAGAGAGAGACAGCAAAAGAGAAGTATAAGAGAGCCACCGCCGCATAATTGTTAACATTGTATCAGTTATAACGTAGTTGTTGTGTATCTATTGTATGTTTGTAAGTACTCCAAGAAAAAAACATTGAAAACACGGTTAATCGCTAATCGATGTACGATTTATCGATAATTGCCACACATTCTTGCTGTTGCATTTGGAGTTCCCATGTGTTTCCCACTTGACAAAGCTAGTGTGATATATGATTTCACTTCATGATTTCTCTTTTTGTTCTTTTACAACACTGTGCAAACAAATACATATATATATCTCTACACATGCAGATAAGCCCTCAATCTACACACAAGGCTTACAATATACATATATATGTAAATATATACATATATATAAAACTATATACAAGACATATATGGCCATTATACATATATATCATATAAAACGCTTTTACAACACTGTTTGTCACTTGCCTTTCGACGCTCTCAGTTCTCCTACAAGTATTGCCGATCCCTCCTAACCGATTCTTTGTACTTCTTCAATAATATATTTCCATATGCTTCTTCTTCTACTCTATTCCGTTATCTATTTAAACCGTTAAAGAATATACTAAATAAAGTAAAGAAAATGTCGAAAATAAAAAAACTTAACTGGAAAACAAAGAAATTATAGTTGCCATGTAAAACACTTGAGTAGAGTCTATTATTATTATTATTATTATTACTATTACAATTATTATTATAATATTATAAGTGGAACACAATTTTGTTTAAACGAAACGTTGAATTCGAAGCAAGCTACAAGACAAAGAAGAAGCAAACAGAAAACAAAAACAAAAAAATGGAAAATTTTGAAGGAAAGAAATGAAAAACAAAAATATTATAAATATTCAAAAACTGAAATATTAATTTAAATAAAATAATTTATTAATAAACCACATATTATGAAATGACATAAAAGTTGAATGTGTTTTTCTTCCAAGATGGCGGGGGATCGATTGACTGTTTGATTGAATCGACTGATTAAACAAAGCTGAAGAGGAAAGATTGTGATTGATTGATTGTTTGATTGATGACACAAGCTGCGAATGTTAGAGTTATTACTTCACATTCAATATAACGTTATAAATATGTATATAGATTGAGTGATGATTGACGAGCAACAGATTGACACAATCAACAATAGCTTCACTGAAAGATTGATTGATTGATTGGTATTCAAAGCTCGAGAACTTGACAGCTGCATTGCAGAGACAGCAATTGCCCATGATGACGCAACTGCCAAGTGTCATTCGAAATTGGTGAAAGGTGAATACGGATCAGAGATGTATACATATCAGGGATATGAATGTATATACATAATATATATCTCCGTCTTATATAACTCACTTGCAAATGGAGTTCGACGATCGCAAGCGAAGCGACTGTTTGGTTTTTCCTCTCGCTCTCGAACTGGATCGAGTGGTAAGCTGAGTTTGTATCGACTTCTCGGTTATTTGGCTTGTAAATGTATCATACTGTTCGATACGATGATAATTGGATTCGATCGCAGCTAATTGAGCTCTGTGAGGGAACATTTGTGCGCTCCATATGCGAATAGTTCTATCAAAATTTTGCCAGTTGCCCTTATAAAGTCGTGTTCTTGAAATTTACGCAACATTTGGCGCTTCTTTTGACGCGTGATCTTGACAATTCTGACGATGGCGTCAACCTGCATCATTATATACACATGCCACGCCCCCGTCGTTGCCTCGTCGAAGCCTCGCATTACCCGCACCCAAACCCACCCACCCACTCAGACAATCGCCGCAGCCCCCTCGAGTGGGCGAGGATCCATATGGAACGTTACGTTTTTTAATAGCCTTTAACCTAATGAAATTTTGATAGAATCGGGTATATTGGCAGCGAGTATATAGGATATAGGTATGTAAGTATATTGTATTATTGTATGGCTATATGTATAGATATATGGTTATATGGATAAAAAGAATATTTTGTTTTTTTTTTTTCAGGTATTTAGGAACATAGCTCGAGTACCTTAGAGGCTAGAGAATTAAAAGTTGGTATATATACTCTCAAAATCTAAATACGTGTAAAGATTATTCCATTTGATAGATAAATATTCTAAAAGCTAGGTCAGAACTTGATAATCTATGTATAAGTCGAAGACTCTGGGAGCTAGAAAGCTCAAATTTAGTATGTAGATTCAAGTAAGCTATACATACATATATTTATAAGACCTTACGGCAATCATAATCGAGAGCTCGTCGGCTGCAAATATCTAGGGTATCTGCGAGTTGTTCAGCCTCGGCTGGAGCGCTCTTACTTGTTTTAAAGTGCGTTTCACGTTTTAATTCCAATTGTAAGAACTTCCAATTTGAGCGATAGACCGACATTTTGCCACACCAAGATCTAGCTGTAACTGTGTGTGCGGATGTCTGCGGATGTCTGCGGATGTCTGTGTGTGTCTGTCTCGACTTTCATTTCAGTCTCAGCTGTGCGATGTGATGAGCCAACGAAGCGTATAAAAGCTTAGCGAAGATGCTTCAACGTTTCAGTTGCTTTCAAAAATTCGCGCGCTCCTCAAGTGAGATCTGATTTGAATTTTGTTTTTTTTTTTACTTGTTTGTTGGATTTAAAATCAGTTCACGCACGGAATTATAATGTCCTATCTCGGCAACGCATCGGACGTGGAGTGTGAAAAGAACGACTTCCCCAGGCCCCGCCCCACGGGCATCGTCACCAAAATGGCCGCCCACAAGCTGTCGTCGGAGCCGAAGTGGGCCGACAAAAGGGAGGATGATTCCGATTCCGAAGTCTCGTCGCCCGACAATTTCCTCACCAAAGGTGAACTAAGAACAACTCTGACTAATGAGCACCGTTAAAAGTCGCAAATTCGGAAAGAAGGACTTATATAATATGCGTATACCAGCATCAGCAGATACATACATACATACATACATATGTATATAGCCCTTCAGACCAGCTCATTCTAGGCCGTTTATAAATGTGTATTGCATATCTATATCAGATGACATACAGACGTTTATCGAATGGACTTAACTATATAAGTGTTACATATATTTTGAAAATATAGCTCAAAGCAAAAGCTAATCCCAAACTAACTTCCGTCTGAGAATCGCCTGATGTATCAAATTTCTATAGCATGCTCATGTCATATATAAATAGCAATGTAATTCTTTTGAAAGATCGGAGTAAACTCTCTCAATTGCCAATTCAAACTGAAAGCTAACTTCAAATTCTGAATCTTTGCATTAGAAATATTGCATGGTTGAAGATTCTAATACAATGTCCATATCCATATCCACAGCCATGCTCATATTCATATGTATATCTATTCATAGCTACATCATCTGTCTTCAACATTCAACATTCACATCAATATTCATGCCCATATCAATAACGGTACTAACTGCATCGTAACTGCATTGCAGGCGCATTTCTATTGACCCCTTCGTATGAACTATCCATGGAACGAGCCGCATTAATATGCGAGAAGATGAGTTTCAAGGGTTGCTTCAGCTTGACCAAAACGGCAACTGGAATTCTATTTAAATTCTCACATCCAGATGATTATCAGGCGGTGTTCAAGAAGGGATTCCACAAGGTGACCGGAGCGCGCTTTTATCGGAAAGTAAGTGAAAGGCCAAATAACCTGGCTTATGCTTAAATATATAGAGATCATATGTATACCTATCTCACTCTCACTCTATCCCACACACACTATCTTTCTGGCCATCAGAGATATCTCGGTCTTTTTATCTGTCTGCCTCTATTTCCTTGCTATGAAATGTAGCTGTTTATTATTAGAAATCATATCTAAAATATAGCATATATAAGATTCATTCAATCATTGAAAGCAAAATAGTAAATCTTCCTGACTCTATCAAAAAAAACGAAAGTATTTTGTTGAATTCTCCCTCATAGTCTATCTCGGTCTCTCGCTTTCTCACTTGATATCTCTCTCTCTCCCTTGTTCACTCTCTCTCTCTCTCTCACTCTCGTTTGTTCTCTCTCTCGATCTCTCTCTCTATCGCATTTGCACTTTGTCTATATCTGTGTCCTTCTTTACCCTCTCTTTGTCTCTCTCTCTCCCTGCTCACTGCTATCTCGTCCTGTGCACTCTCACTCTCCCTCTCGCTCTTTCATTGTTAGTAAAGTTTTACTTATTAGATTTCATATAAAGATATATATCTCTCTCTCCTCTCTCTCGCCCTCTAACTTTCTTCATTTTCCTCCTCTCTCATTTGAAGAGCAACAGAAAATGAACGAACCTTAACTATTATAATTAGAGATCATACATAGAGTTACGACTACTCTCTATCTCTCTCCCACACACACACACACACACTGTCTTATACACTATATTTATCTCTCTCACTCACACTCGTACACACCCTCCCCCCCCCCCACCTCTCTCTCTCATTGAATTGTGAAATCTTTTGAAAATCTTTTAACATTTTTCCAGCAAACATTCTCGCGCAGCGTGAGTATTTCCTATTGGCAAAATTCATTGGCAAACCATATACATTGTAGTACATATATAACATATGCTTACACCTGTATGTGCATACATGTATATAGTAGATATATGTACAATGTTCATAGATAGTAGAAATCATTTCTGCTCGCTTCAGCCGTAACACCTTTGTGCATCTGCGACCTTTGTTTCGTTTGTCTGTCTGTTGACCCTGTTTGCCTTGCAGATCGCCATTCCGTGTCGTCCGCGAAAGACGTTTACGCTCTATGTGCTGGATGTGCCGGAGGATCTGCCCGTGGAGGATATACGGCATGCCATGTACAAGTTCGACTCGGTGGTGGAGGTGGTGCGTCTCCACATCTATTCCAGCCCGGGTCTGGCCAGCGGCGGCTCCGCCAGCTCCAACCCGGACAAGGTTGAAGGTGAGCAGCTCACAGCCTCTCCGAGCCCGGGCCAAACTCTGCGCCGTGCGGCCATACGAAGTAATGTCCAAATGCCAATTGAACACACACATATACACACACACACACACATACATAACCAAAGTTCATATACTCGAATAAAAAACTCTTTCAGGCAGCAGCAGCGCCAAGAGTCTTGTCTCTGGCATTGTGGGCGAGGCCATTGAGAAGGCGGAGCGTCCGGAGCGTCGAGAGCTGCCGCCAGCTGTTATACGTATAACACTCGCCTCCATGGACGAGTACAACATTCTGCTCCAGAACGGACTCAACTTCTACGACGCCACATTCTTTCCCACCGAGGCCAACATCTCCCTAAAAGGCGCCAAGATCGATTACAAAAGGCGGTAAGACCTGAGCCCAACTAGCACGATCCCCACTAGCACATGATACACTGAAAAAAATGCAAGAAATAACCAAATTTAACAAGTATACCAGAAAATTCATAATTGACTCAGCTCAACTATTATAACACAATAAAGTTTACAAAATTTACAATATAGATTTAAAATAAATCACTTTAAAAACAAATTTATATTTATTAGATAACAATCAAATAATAGAATGTATAATATAGCAATTATATAACATATCTATTTTTTATTTCAACATAATCAGCAAAGATAATAATAATACGATTAACAATCACATTTTTTAATATAAAAAGAAAAAAAAAAATTTTTTTTTTTTTATTCAACAATTTTGCTTTTTAAGTTAATACGAAATATCAATTTGGCAAAGAATTATGTTTAAATCAAATTAGAATCACTTTAAAAGTAAAACAATAATATGTATGTGTAATTTTACAATGCATTGCAAGCACTAAGTATATCCTATTCAAAGATAAAAATGTCCTAATGACTGCCAAAATTTGAAATCGTTTAGCTTCAATTTTGCTCTGCATTTGCTCACAGCCTATCAACGGCCTTACTTCAATCCATCCATCTCACTCACTTCGCTCCACTCCCACTCAGCCACGCTCGCACACAGCCAGACTTTGTCTGTATTGCCTACTCGCTCTCACTCACTGCCCTTTAATTGACAGCATGCTCGATGGCTCGATACCGGGGCGTGTGCGTGAGCTTTTGCCCGTGTTCGATGCAGCTGGCTTTTGCAAGCTGCCGGCGCCCACGAGCAAGCTAATTAAGCCGCCGAGGTCATAAGCGACGACGACGACGACGACGACGACGGCGGCGACCCCAGATGTTCCGGCTAAATAAGCAGTCAGTCAGCAGAAGACCCGATTCCCGCCCCCACTACATATTTGACGAAAGCAGCAAAAACAAAAAAACAAAATAAACAAAAAAAAAAACATTCTCGATTCTCGATTTGATTTTGAACGGATGCTTGGAAACGTTTCCGCTGCCAACCAACTACAATCTATAATAATTCCTCTTATGGACAAAAAAAAAACTATTTTTCTCATCTTGTGAACTCTATTTTTTTTTTTACCAATTTTTTTTTTTTTTGCCTAGTTTATTATTAAAGGCCCATAAAAGGCTAAGCGTCTAATTTGTTTGATTGTCTAACAGCAAAAAAAAAAAAAAAAGAATGAAAAACGAAAATTAAAAAAAAAAAACAACAACAAATAATAAAATAAAAATGAAAAGTTATTTTCAATGGCAAACGGAAATCAACTAATTCAATTTACCCGCCTTATATAGTATACAAACCATATATAATAACTTGTAAAATAAATATACATTTATACCTACCCTATATACATACATATATACCGATATATAATCCCTTCACACAGCTGCACAACAATTTATTGTTTATTTTCTTTGACTGGCTCCCATAGGAAACAGAGGATGTCTTATAAGAGTTTCTGAATTCCAATTGGATTCGCATTTGGAGTTGGGGTTAGAGCAGAGCGTAGTCTGCCTTAAGCAGTGTTGCCAGAAAGTTCATCAATTTGAACAAAAAAACTAATTGGAGAACAAGCTAATTCAGCTCTATAAATCTGCCCTTAGATTCTTTAAGTAAATTTGAAGAATTCATCTGAAAAAGCTGTGTGTGTGTATGTGTGTGTGTGTACATTTGTGTGAATGTGTCTATTTGTGTGTGTGTGTAGAAGACTTAATTGAAATAAGAACAATTTGTGGATTCGTTTAATACTTTTTCACTTGATTTTTATTTGTTTTTTTCTTTATTATTTTTGCACTTTATTTAGGTAATTGATTTAGGTATACATTACATGTGTACATACATACATATACATATATATATATATATACACATATATATATAGATGTATAGCATAGATCTTGATTGATTTAACAGACAAAATTGTTGCACAAAGTTTAACACAAAGACATAAGTAAACGCGCACACACACACACACACAAACACATAGACACAAGAGGTGCGTGTGTGTATGTGTGTCTGTGTCTATATATATGTATATATAGATTATATAGAATATATAGTTTATATAAATATATTCTCATAAGCATATAATTTATCATACTGCAGAATGTCTTGTATATATATATATATATAATAATTAATAATTGATTTAAAGCATATATAAGTAGTAAATATACACACACACATACAGGTGTATATGCATATATAGGTAAAGGTATATATATATATATATAGTCTGTTTAGGAAATACTCATAGAATATAAACGAATCGAATATGAATTCGTTAATTAGTTTTTTTGTTGTTGGAAAAAGAGACAAAAACAGTAAAAAAAAAAATCATCATCATTATCATTATCAACATCATCATCATCATTATCATCATCATCGTATATAAGTATATATGTATGTAATAAAGAAATATAATAATCAACATTTAACAAACAAAAAGTGTAATAAAATATGCACACTCACACACCCACATACACATGCACTCATTACACACACACACACTCACTCACTCAAATACCCACGCACTCACTCACACACACACATACATACAGTAAGCACATGGTACATATATTGAAAGTTTTAAAGCGATAATCAGATTACACAGACAAAGGACACGACGGACACATAATTAGTATACAAAATATGTTTATGTTTGCTGTTGTTGTTGCTGTTGTTGTTGTTGTAGTAGAAGTAGTTGTAGTAGTTGTTGCTAGTTTTTTCCTTCCTAATACACGGAGTGCACAATATTATCTTTCTCGACCAGCAGCCGCACCTTCATGCAGCCATCGGAGCCACAAGAGAAGAGACGCCCGAATGGATCCACATACACCTGGCTAACGCCCTGGCCGGTGTGCTTGAAGAATCCGTTTTTGGCATGTTCATGCGGGAACGTATTGATCAGCATGAATTGGTTCATGTCCCATATCTGCAAAACAAATCAAACGATCAATCAGAGGAACACTTATTATAAATATAGAAGAAATAATGCGTAAGACTTGAGTCTAGATCAATAATCAGTTGGTCAGGCAGTCAGTTAATGAATTATATAAATATGTAGTTTGGTATATAGATTTGTAAACGATCAACCGATTTCTAATCATTACACCATCAGTCAGTCAGTCAATCTGTTAGTCAATCAAACTGGGTTTGCTTATATAAAAGGTTTTCAAGCTTTGCTTTTGGCCTCAATTAGTCTATGAAGCTGTTGATTACCTTAATGTCGCCCTCAATGGAGCCCGTGACAAAGAACTCCTCGTGCGGATCCAGCGCAATGCACTTGATGGTGCTATCGTGTGCCTGCAAAAATAAAGTCCATGGCAATCAGCTGAGGCTAGCTGAAGCGTAAGCTTCGAAACTCACCTGAAAGCGATGCCGGAGTGTGCGCTGGCGCACGTCGAACACGCAAACGTCGCCGCGCTTGCCACAGGAAATGAGCACCTGATGCTGCGGTGCAAAGACCAGACACGATGAGCCCTGATCATGGCACGTGAAGGCTGAGAGCGGACGAGAGAAAGAAGGAACAATCATGAAAACGAATATCACATAGAGTACTAAAGGGTGCGGCTGAATACTTACCCGACACGCAGGACTTCTTGTGCGGCAACAGTGTGTCCCAAATGTTAATGTTCTTGTTCTCGGAACTTTGACCCGCTGTGAGAGAGTGGAAAGGGGAAAGTTAAATAAATAGTTAGCTTGATTAGCAGCTGGGCCTTACCGCTGGCTAACAAACTGCAAGAGCCGAGGAACACGAAATCGGAGAGCGCCTTGTTGTGGCACTGATAGGTCTGAGGAGCAAGAGGAATCGAGTGTTAATACAAATATGCTTATAAGTCCGTATGTGTATGGTGAGACTAACAATGAAGGATCGATTGTTTTGGGAGGCTGTGCCCGCTTGCCAGAGGCTCAGATTGCCATCGCCATCGCCGATGCCGAATTTGTTGCCCTGCTCGGAGAAGCGACAGCGCGTGACCTTGGCAAAGGTGCCAGAGGTGCGTGGACAGCAGACGGGCTGCTGATGTCCCCACTCCCAGATCTGCACAGAGCCATCCTGGCCGCCAGTCAAGTAGAGCGGCATCAGCGGATGCGCGCTCATGCGCTTCACATTGTCCACCTTGTGGCGCATCACCTGGCGGAGAGAGAGATTGAGTGTATATGACAGAGAATGCGACAAGTGGCAGCACTCACCATCGATGTGCCACGGCCGGACTGTGAGGCGCTCTGCGTGCTGACACTGGCTTCGCTAAAGCCGCTGTTCGTGCCAAATTGTGGCCTGTGGAGCATACAAGATTGGGATTAGGATTAGCATGGGCCTTACGGCTTGCATTGGGACTATCGACTCACTGTTCCTGCGATTGAATGATGAGAAAGGCGGAGCTATTGGTGTCCGCATCTTTGGACATGTTCATCATGTCATATTCGCACTCATCCTCGTACCAATTGGGCGACTCGAGCAGCAGCGATATATCGAACTCCTGGATCTCGCGCGGATTGGCAAAGGCTATCATCGATGAGCTGTTGTTCTTCAAGCAGAATGTGAGTATCGATTCGTGATCCTTGTGTATGATGCGTATCTGGTCTGTATTCTCGTTTGTCGAATGCGATTGGCCTATGGGATGGCGAGGGATGGCGAGTGAGGCATGAAATAGAAAGAGAAAGATATAGAAAAAGATATAGAGCGCAAGAGTGGGATAGGCGGTAAGCAAATGTTGTTAATACAAATTATAGCTAAGCCAAAGCGTAAATTTAATTTAATTAAATTGTTATTGAATATTTGCAATCAAATGAAATCTAAATTAGCGATTCTCCTGTGTTCTCTCGTTCCTCGTCTAGCTGCCTGCCAGGTGTTAAGCGCTGCTCTTCATTCAATTGACAACAAGGTGTTAAGCAAGCCTCGTCTTTACGATTGCGATTATCTTATCAAGTCTATTATTTGGTAATTGCCTGTTGAAGCAGTTATTTAGTTAACACTTAACAGCTGGCCGTTAACAGAGCCGCAACAAGCAAATCAGTGCCACTTCAAGCAGTTCACCTGTAGTTCGCCTCAAGCAGTGCAAATGTTATCGATTAACGGCTTATCTCCGCCGTCAAGATGGTCGGAGATCGTAACGCACTTCCCAGAGGAAGCAAGGGAACAGCAACAACAATAAATGAAGAGAATACAACAGTCGAACAAAAATAATATAACTACAACGGTTTTTGTTTCTATTTTGCTTTAATACATTTCACTGGTAAACGAAAATCACAAATAATTTAATATAAAAAAAAAATAAAAAGAAAAAGAAAGGAGGGAAACATGGAAGAAGGTTTGGGATACTTCAGCGTAATACTTCGTTGATAACAAGTTTAAAATTAAGTAACATCTGCCACCTCAATACTAGCTAATTAGAACCGAACAACAACAGCAACATATAAACAAAGTTATTAACAAAAACAGATTTACAGCCAGGCTGTAAACGCCTGAAGCGTGCATTAAACAAACAAAAAAAAAAAACTATATATATATATACATATATAGTATAACAAAAATTACGAGCGACTGCTAAATATTAAGCTGATAAAAAGTGATGCGTAACAACTAACTAAGATATATACATTAGAATGCAAAATACATATATGTATGTATGTATATGTATATGTATATAAATATCAATATATAATATATATATATATACACACACACATATACATGTATATATATATACCATATAGGCATGCATAGCTACCAACTACTCTACTTGGCCCTGACGCTCTAGACCCAGAGCGGTGCGGGGGGTGTGCTTACTTAGAGGAATTTGCAACAACAACAATTATAATAGCAACATTTTGGTACGGAATACACACCTTCGTCGGTGTCGTTATCATTGTGATGGCTGTGATGATGGCTGCTGCGCGCACTGCTCTCGGTGCTCTTGCCAAAGATGCTCTTGATGAAGACCTCCTGCGTGGGCTCCTGCCTAACCAGATAGTTCCACAGCCGTCGAATGGGGCCCGCCGCCGAGCCGGATATGAACGGCGTGTTGTCCTTGTTCAGCAACGAGCGATACTTGTGTATGGCCAGGCCATTGATGCCGCTCTCCGCATAGCAGCCGGGTATATAGTTACGTGAGGGCGGGCCACGGCTTATCAAATCGTTCAGGGCGTACTCCTGCCAGCGATTCAGTGTGCGTAGCACCTCGTGCGACAGCGGACTTATGACGGGAAGATCTGACGAGGCAATCGCAAATGTGATTACAATTGAAATCGATAAATATTCTCGGCTAACAGAGCCGCGTGATGCTCACCCTGCAGCTCGATGCCGGCCACCTTGATAAACTCCTGAATTTTGTGTGTGCTGAGCTTGATGAGCGCCAGGCGCAAGATGCTCCACGAGTAGGACATGGGATTGGTGTGCTCGGTGTTGTCCTTGGGCTTCAACTGACTGCGGCTCACATTGACATCGTCATCATCTTCCTCCTCCTCCTCGCCGTCCGATTCATGCGAATCATCCGTGTCGTAGTCATCGCAATCTGCAAGCACTCAAATTTAGTCGGCTATCAAATAAATCGAATCGAAAAATCTATACGATCTCTGTACCTATATTGGTTGGCTTCATGAGGAAGTAGGAGAGCATGGATGTCTCTGGCGGCATAAACTGCTCCCTGTACGTGGGCTTGTCCTCCTTCATGTTGCTCGACGTGCTGTTCTGGCTAAAGCTGCCCAAGATCTTCATGTTTAGCTTCATGCGCTGCTTCGTTATCGATGTCACCGTATTCCAAACGCTGTTCTCATCCGACGCATCCTCGCCAGCAGCAGCCGCCGCAGCAACCGCTGCCTGTGCCTGTGCCTGAGCCTGGGCGTGGGCATGCGGCTGTGCGGCCGGCTTGATCAGCAGCTTCTTCATGCCGCCGCCAAAGAGGGTCGACCAGGTGTCGTTCGTAAAGTTCTGGCCGCTTAGGCGATAGAGCAAGCGACTGTCGCAGGTGGACAGCGAGTAGATGAACAATGCCATGTAGGTGGATACAAAGGACTCGAGCAGCAGCACATTCAGCTTCGGCACATCCTCGTCCTTCTCGCGCGCCAGAAGCGCCCGCAAATTGGTGACGCCCGGCCACTTGGAGGGCGTGGTGCAGATGCCCGCCGGCTCATCCGTGGAGTACTTGCGGCGTCTGTGGAAAGCGTTGCGACTGCCCACCAGATAGCTGCACTCGAAGGACGAGTTGATCTTGGCTATGTTCTCAATGCCCGGACTGGGATACCCGTTGAAGGTGGCATTGTTCACCACAAAGCTCTCCGAATCGCACAGCGATTGGTAGATGCACGAGGAGAGGGCCACGGCCAGGTCACGCAGCACAAAGATCTCGCTGAGGGCGCTCGTCTCGAGGCCCGGGAATGGCATCAGCTTTATGATGCTCTGCAGCATGTCCACCGTCTGCGACTGCAGATACTTAATGGGGTCCGCTATCACTGTCTTATTGCCCGCCACGCAGGCGCTCAGCAGCGGCAGCGTGGTGGGGAAGGGCAGCGGGCTGAGCAGCTGCTGCTGTGTCTTTTCCTGCTGCAGTTCCTGGAGCAACAGAACCAGCTCCATGCGCACAGACGCCAATCCGCCGCCGCTGGCGCCATGCAGCGAACAGTAGCTGAGCAGAGTTCGCAGAAGCGTTTCGTTGGCTAAGGGATGAGAAGAAGAGTGGGTGGGGGATAAGGATAAGGTAAGACATCTATGAGCCCTGTGGATAACTGACCTTTGAGCCAACGCTTGCGCTTGGCGGCCCGCATCACTTTGGCCTCGAAGTCCTGTTTGTCCTGCATGAGTATCTCGTGCAATGTGGGTCGCTCTGTGCACGGATAGATGCTGGCATTCATGTCCTTATCCTTGGCATCATTGGCATCCGCATCGCTCGCATCGTTCACCTGCTCGGAGCTGCAATAGTTGCACAGCTGCTTCAGTGCCTCCACCTCGCGTTCCAGCCACATGTACAGCTGGTAGCGCAGCTGGCCGCCATCCACCTCGAAGCCGGTCGCCAGCGTCGACAGCTCCTCCATCAGGATCTTGAGGCAGGCCACAAACTTCAGCTGTTGCGCCATGATGTCCATCTTGCACTCGTTTGTCCTGCTGGCTGCTTTGCCCGGCTGCGGGGTCGCCAGCTCCCGATCTGGATCATCGTTGTCGTTGTCGTTGTCGTTATCATTCGCTGCTGCCGCCACTTCACCATCCCCGTCGTCATCCTCGTCCTCGTCGTCCCACTTGATCTCGAACTTGGTCTCCACGACGCTGCTCACTGGAGCGCCCCAATCGAATTGATCGGCCTTGGCCGACGCCTGCCACTGATCCATAATACCCGAATTGATCAGATCGTCCTTGGCCCCGACCTGCTCTGCACTGTCGGCGACGCTGCAGCTGCTCGAGGCCGGAGGAGCCCCGTCGCTGTCGCTAATCTTCATGGGCAGCTTGTTGAGCACCTCCAATGCCAGGGCCGGGCAGCCAGACTTGAAGTGTCCGTGGGCTGTCGTAAAGTACAGCTGACGCTCGATCGCCGTAATCGAATCCTCGAGCTGCAGCTGCTTATCGGAGGCCGCCGGCCTGGAGCTCGTCTCGCCGGCATAGCTGAAGCCCGAGAGGACCACGTGCGCGATGCGCTTCTCCTGTGCCGAAATGGCAATGTTCTGCCGGATGAGCAGCGGATGGGTGCGCAAATAGATGTAGAAATTGAATACATTCGGATTGGTGGCATGCGGCGACTCTGGACGCAGCAAATCCTCCTCGCGGTAGCTGCTATGCAGACTGCCCACGCCGTTGAGGAGCAGGGTGTTGAGGCTCTCCTGGTACTTCTTTAGGTTCCAGTAGGTCATGGAGCGCAAGAAAGGATCAGGATGGGCGCGCGTCAAGTCACATCGTCCCGTCTCCACGTCCGTGCCGAGGACATGCTCATTGAGCAGCTTGTGATAGTAGCTGCCCTCGGCGTCGCCCTCATAGAGTCGGGCAATGATCAGGGCCAGCTGGAAATCCTCGAGCTTGTTCATGCACACCTCGATCGCATCGTTCAGGGAGTTGGCCAGCAGAAAGAAGGCGACCGCATGCTCGAACCTCTGCTTGCCCAGCAGCACAAAGGCGTTCTTCAGCGCCGCCTTGCGCCAGCGATCCTCGGCAAAGTTGTTGCCAAAGAATGTGGTCATCTTCTCATCGCGCTTCGAGCGGAACAGGCCCCACACCAGCGACTTCTTCTTCATGGCCAGGTAGTAGATGGCCGCGTCCAGCGGATCCTGCTTCAGCTGATACGCGCACTTGGCCAACTTCTCGACGCAGCGGCGCAGCGTATTGATGTTCTTCAGCCAATAGCCGACGCCCAGGTCACGCAGCGTGGCCCAGCGCAGGTCGCCCTTGGTGTAGCTGGGTATCAGATGCAGCAGCTCCTCTTCGCTCTCCGAGTGATAGGCCCACACGATGTTCGCTGTGCCGACGCCCTGGCGCTGGAATTGCGCCCGCTGCTGGAGCGGGAGGCAGCGCAGCAAATACGTGAAGTGCTTCATGGCGAGCAGGAAGCGGAGGCCGCAATCGTCCAGCGATTCGGTGGCCTGCTCCTTAGTGCCGCCAATGCCAGCGCCGGTGCCAATCTGGCTCTGATTCTTGCCCATGTCAGCGGCAAACTTGTCCGAGAAGTCGGTGTTGCACGTGGCCACCGTGTCGGCCAGCGCCAGCAGATGCATCTGATCCAGCGACGACAGGCCTGGCAAATGGGTGTGGGTCAATAGGCGCGACAGCAGCTGGCCCTGTCGCGGTCCGAAATGCGAGATGGAGTGCTTGTCGGGCAGCGAGAGGCGACGCTCCTGACGCTTCTGCTCCCCATCGCACAGCAGATCGTCCAAATTGTCGTCGGAGTTGTGCATGTCGAACAGCTCATCGTAATCCTTGTCCCCATCGGCCGCGTTCGTCGGCTTTCCCGGCTGCTCGCGATCGGCATTGAGCAGCACCCAGAGCGGCAGAGGTGGTATCGAATTGATTTCCGCATAGTCGAGCATCAGCTCCTCCGGTATTTGTGTGGTGCTGCCGCGGTGCTCCGCCTGAATGTTGCTCGTGTCCGCCGTATAGCTGATGCTCAGGGTGCGCGAACGGGACCAGCTGCGCTGCCTGCCACCAGCACCGCCGCCGGCACCGCCTGCGCCGCCGCCACCACCCGCACCGCCACTGAGGCTGCCGTCATCGTCGTTGGGCAGCCCGTTGGCTGCGCCACTGCTGCCGCTGCCGCTCATGCAGCGCACCAGGTGGGCCAGGATCGCCTTCACCCAGCGGATCTTGCCGCAGTTGAGCAGCTCCATCAGCTGCTTGGGGTGATATTGCGGCAGCACGGGGCACGCAATGCGCGACGCCTGGAACAGTCCAAAGTCCGTCATATAATCATCATTGGGCGGTGCATCGCCCCCGAATCCAGCACCCACGCCGTCCTGCCCATGTCCATTCATAGTCGCCATGCTGCTGTTGGCAGCGAGTCGACGCTGCGACAGCAGCTGCAGATTCGCCGTGCTCACCTTGCTGATCAGCGGCATCGAGGCGACATTCTTGAGGCGCATCTGCGTCGACTCGTTGGCCAGGGAGCGCAGATCTTCGTCGCGCAGATTGCGCGTGTCGGTCATATCGTCCAGGCCGGCTGCAGCCGCTGCCGCCGCCGCCGCCGCTGGGGACATGTAGTGGGCGCCGTAGTGGGGCTTCCATTGGGAGTAGACGTGCATCTCCGAGTCCATGGCCACGACGAGAATGCCGTCGCGCACCCAAGAGATTTGCATGGGCAACGGCGGCAGCCCATCGGCCGTCTGCAGATCAATCTGGCGCAGCTTCATCCAACGTATTTCGTCCACAAAGTTCGGCTGAGCCAAGGAGCTCGCCTTGCGCAATATCGGGCGATTCACGGAGCGCGACTCCTTCATGGCCTTGATGTTCGCCTGGGCAATGTCCGAGCTGACCGGCGTGTACAACAGGATCTTGCTGCCCACCGCGACGGTCAGGATGTGCGAGCCATCCTCCTTGGAGACCCAGTCCAGCTGCACCAAGTGCTTTTGGGTCAGCGGACAGGTGTTACCGTTCTCGGCAATGCTCTTCCTGAGCGACTGCAGCGTGCTGAAGCTGGGCACCGTGAGCAGACCGACGGCAGCCGACTGCTTGGACGTGGCCAGCTCCGGCGTGGTCTCGCCGCTGCGTGGCGAACGGCTGTCCTGGTCGTGGGCGAAGGTGTGCAGCACCTGGTTGAGGCGCTGCTTCTTGGCCAGGAGGCGGTGGTCGTGCAGATAGCTCAGATCGATGCCGTGACCAATGTTGATGCGCGGCAGGTGAACGTTCTTCAGATGGATCGTGTCCTCCAGCACCCATTCGCTGCCGCCGCTGCTCTCGCACTCGTAGATGGCCACACAGAGATTGACGTAGCGTGAGTCCGGATCGCCGCGATTGGGACGCGTGAAGCTCTTGCCATATTTATAGGCGCACGCAATGCGGCCGGAGTAGGCGGCGCTAATGTTCAGCGGCTGGCCGGGTATCTCAATGGCCGATTTCTGGATGCGGCTGAACATCTTCCACTCGGACCAGTGGTAGGCATCGCTGCCGGCGGGCTCACACTTCCAGAACCGCGATATGGAGTCCGAGCAGGCGGTCACAATGATGTACGGCGCAAAGCAAGCGGGATAAATGCTCGAGCTGCTCAAGTGCCCGGCCGCCGGCGAGGCATGGATGACATCCACACCCTCCGGCAAGGGCAGCTCCTGGGTGCAGACCTTCTTCGTGGTAATCGAGATGTGTGGCGCCTCCACGTGCGGCCCAAAGTGCTCGGCGCCCGTTAGTGTCTCCGCGCCCTGCGACATGCGTCGCGGCTGTCCCGTATTCTGGTCGATATCGTCCGGCTCCTGGGTCAAGTTGCTGTCCGGCACATACATGGCCGTCTCCGAGAGGAACGAGCTCTGCTGCTTCGAGCTGATGACAATGCGCCACATGTGAATCGTGCTGCCGCGCAGCGTCTTCTCGATGTTCACAATGTAGAAGGGCTCCTCGAAGTCCACATTGCGCTGCAAATCGACAATGGCGTCCATGTCCGACTCGAGCAGCGCATTCATCTTCGGCTCCTCCAGGTCGTGCATGTCCGGCACGGGCGAGCGCTGTCCGCCCGTAATCAGCTGCGCCTGGAACACGTGCAGAAACTGTGTGTTCTGCCAGTCGTGCTTCGCATCCGAGATGGCATCCAGCTGCAGGATGCAGCCCGGCCGAGCTGTTGACTGCTGCGAGACAACCTTCAGTTTGTCGTGGAGCGCCGAGCGTTGCGCTTTCAGCGTGGACGAGGCATTCGAGATCATCGAGGAGAGCGAATGGGATTTGTGCAACGTGTTCAGATTCTCCGAGCACGAGATCTCCGCCAGCAGGGTGCGCGCATCAATGACGGCTTGGTAGACACGCAAATTCTCACCGTCGCTGGCCACAAAGCAAGCCGACGGCGAATTGCTATAGCTGCCCAGGGTGGTGCTCGGCAACAGGGTGGGTATCCAGGCCACATTGCTGAAGGCGGATATCTCTGGTGAATTGATGCGGGCCAATTCGCTCACGCCGCCCGAGTGGCACAGCGGACCCACCGAATCCACACGCCACAAGATCAACTCCGAGCAGAAGCCCGTCGGCGTAAATATATCCTTCTCGCCGTTGGGCGTGCTGCCGCCAGAGGAACTTCCTCCGCCGCCGGCGGCAGCAGCAGCAGCAGCGCTCGCAGAGGATGAGGCCGCTCCACCAGCGAGTGGGTGCTCGTAGGGCGACATCGGTGATTTGGCCTCCGTGTCGGACAGATTGTGATGCGAGGTGGAGACGAGCAGCGGCAACACCGGATGGCAGGTGATGTCATTCACACGGAAGCGATGTCCCGACGCGCGACTGACATGGCCGATGCTTAATACTTGTGTGAACTTTGTCTTGAAGGCAAACGTCAGCTGCCACAGGTTGAGTGTGCCGTTCGAGTGCTTCGTCACCATGGACACCGACGGCGACACGTTCAGGGGCAGGGCTGAGCCGAGGGCGGCGGCAGCGGCAGCAGCTGCTGAGTCCTGTGAACTGTTGCTGCCAGCAGCACCTGCAGCGCTGCGCTCCCCGCCATCCTCCTGCTGACCCTGTGTGGCAGCATCATCATCGTCCTCATCGTCCTGCTGCTCGCGATCCTGTTCCTCGTCCTGCTCGTCATGCTTGTCGAACTGCTGGTTGGAGTTCTGATCGCTCCGCAACGAGTTCTGATCGCTGCCGCCCTTATGGAACTCATCCTTGCTGCGCACATTGTTGGCAATGTCCCGGAAGGCCAGCGGATTGGTGCCCGTATTGAAGAGACTGACCGTGGTGGACATGGACATGGCGTCGCCCAGCGGAAAGGCCGATGGTATGCGTGTCGAGAACGACACCTGCGCCTGCCTGTACGACCCGGGATAGTAGTCGTCGAGCCACTCGATCACCCATATCAAATAGCTGCCATCGACCGGATGGATGGCGAATAGCAAATCCGGACTCTGATGCCAGTCCCGCAGCAGGCACTCAATCTTATTGTCCAGCGAATCGGTCAGCTGTGGCGTCTGATTGTGTTGGTCCTGGTTCAGGGAGTTCTGCGATGTTGTGTTCGACATGGAATTCAAATGCAAACCAGCGCCAGTGGCGGCCGTGTGCTGCGAATACTTGCTATACTCCTCGCCGCTGTCGTCCACCGACACGGACTTGGAGTTGCGCATGAATTTCTTGTGCGACTGCTGGGCATCGTCGGGCAGATCGACGCCCGAGGAGGCGGCCGGGCCAGCAGTATGACTGCCCGGTGCATGAAGGCCGTTCTCCTCGTCGATGACCTTCTTGGTTAGCTCCTGGAGTATGGCCTCCGCTTGGAGTGTGAAATGCATCTCCTTGTTGTTCAGCCAGTGCAGTATGAAGACGTTCTGATTGGCCGGATCGGAGGTTTGCATAGACGGCACCAGCGGTATATCTGTCTCGGCGTTTATCGATGCCGCCAAATGGAAATGCATGCCGGGCGTGACGCCAGAGCCCTGAAACCCATACGAATGGAAATCGTGCACGCTGCACGACGAGGGCAACGATGGTATCGGACCCTGATAGTTGCTAAAGCTGGCCGGTGAGCTACCCATGACAGCGGCGGCGCCACTACCAGCACCGCCGCCACCACCAGCACCAGCACCGCCCACGCCGCTGCCCGAGCTGCCTGGCAGCGAGCCAATGCCCTGGCCACCCACCACTGCGGACGCAGTGGCGCCAGCCTTCATGTGGCGACGCAAGTGGAAACAGGTCTTCATGTGCTTCAGGCGCTGCATAAATCGATGCTTGTGCCGGTGCGTGCGAAACTTGGGATTCTGCGAGGCGAGCGGATCGAACTGTGTCATATTGACCATGCCATCGTCTGGCAGCACCGTCTCAATCCAAATGCGGCAAATGTTGTCCAGGCACGATGTGACCAGCATATTGGCCACCGAGCCCTTGGGCATATATTTGCTTGTCTTTCTCCACACAATGTTCGAGACGGCACGCGGATGTGCGATGTACACATATGTGAAGTTCAAATCGCCAGCTGAGAGTGCGCCACCGACACCAGAGCCCGAGGCGACATCGTGCGCAGCCTTCGATGGGAATAGCACCTGCTTATTCTCGTACCAGATCTTGACTAGACGATCGTTGCGGCCGCAGGTGGCAAACAGAGTGCCATCGGGACTAAATGCCATATGGTAAATGGGTATGGCCGTCTGGCAGGACCATATGTTCTCCCACGTGGAGACATCATCCGTTTGCGAATTGGACGACTGTTTGGTCTCCTTGCTCTCGCCAATCTCGAACTTGACACCTGCCAAGGTGAACAAGAGAGTTAGAAAAAGAATCGTTCATTTATATTTCTTGCTGTATCCGACTATCCAGATTCTCCACTTACCTGTGTGCTCCTCCTCATGGTGTGTGGGCGACTTGCTCTTCCAGAGCTGTATGTTCGTGCCACCTGTAAGAAGACGTGTGCCCTCCAAGTTCCACGACAATGTCACCACATTCGAATGGCTGGTAAACGAGCCCGTTTGCACCCATCTGAAAGATCGTTCAACAAAGTTTCTCAATAGTCGTCAATCAAAGCTCGTTCTTTTATGCTATTTCTGTACGTACCTGTAGTCTAGAAAGTGTGTATTATGTTTGACCGACTCAATCACTGGTGTCGGCTCAAAAATGCAAATCTTATTCTCATAGGCGGCCGCTATCTTGCCCGTATCGGTGCTACAGTCGAGGGCCGATATCTTCACATAGCCATGATTGGCGCCCGGTATGATCTGGACGCGTTCGAAAGTGCTCGCTAGAATGACCACATTGCAGCCGGCGGCATAAGCCTGTTGAGGAAGCAAAGGAAACGAACGTTTAATCAGTCGCATCAATCATGAAATATTTCTATATCTTGATTGGTTAAACAATTGATGCACTCAAATGTCCATCAATCATAATGTACTGCTTTATCACCATATTCAACTATTTAAATTATTTAAGAGTTCATCTGTTGTTGATTGATTGATTGACTGCTTACATTAGACACGTGTTTGCATCATTTATGGATTCAGCTCATAAGTTTATTTATTGTTTAATATAGATGTATTAATGAGTTTATAACAAAAAAGGCTGACGGATTGATGGATTGATTGATCTGTGATCTGTGTGTACAGCATGTTATCATTGCACATATGATCTCATAATGTTAACGTAACATAGTAAATAACTAATAATAAGCATATTATGCTGATGAAACATTGATTGTTTGATTGATACTTAGATAAGTAATTTATAATATAATTGATATCTGACTATTATAAAAGAAATTATTGATTGCTTGATTGACGCTTAGATCAATATATTCAGCCCAATATAGCAACAAAATAAATCTATTTGTGCTGATTGATTAATCGATTCGACCAACTTTTAGCCACACCTATAAATCATATCTTATCAACAATTTAACAGTTTTTGATTAGATTATTGCTTAAACAATAATAAATCTGTTTTAGTTCTCTAATTGATAAAAAACAAAACCATTTTCGCTGTCTGGTTGGCTGATGGACCGACTTAAGTGATTGATAGCGACAATGCATGATTGATATAGACTTTAGAACAGGAATGACTAAATATAGAAATGGAAAAACCTAAAACCTTATTGCCAATCCACTTTGCCAATTTGTTATAAGACATAGCCAGTTGGCTTACTCAATCTAGAAACTTTTGGGCACATAAATGAATCAAATAAACAACAATTTGATGACGAATTCTTTTAGGAAAGCAAATGTCACGTGCTAAGCACATAATAGAAAACGTAGTTTGCATCATTTACCATATCTATAGATTGATTATAAAGATAACGCACGATTAGATGTGTGTATGCAGAAATAATGAAGAGCAGGTGGGTGACAAGAAAGGGCAAGGGAATGGGAAAGGGCGAAGGACCAACTTTGAGCTGTGACTCAGAACTGGGACAAGGCTATCGCAAGGAAGAAAGGGTCATCAAGTGATGTAATATATATGTATATACTATATAGTATATATGAATATATATGCATACAGGTACGACATCTGTGTTACCCATTAAACTATAATAATTGAAGCGATAAATGGCTATGACCAAAAACCAACAAATGTTAAGAATTCATTTGAATAGTCATCAGAAGTCGTATGGATGCAAATTAAAATTGAAATTCCGGCACAAAGCTAATTTAAACCAATTTGGTTTCATACCGGATTGTACAGGAAAGGTTTCGCTTTTCGATATCATGAAAAAAAAAAAAAAAAGTTGAGAAAATTTAAATGAAATCGTTGCTCTTGTATAAGAGTCGCTTAACTTTCGGACAGCAGCAGTCATGTATGTTCGTTACCCCTTATCTCTATTGCTTTCTTTTTATATTTGTTTCTTGTTCTAGTTGAGTTTAGTTTTAGCTACTTCCCCCACGCCCCACCTCTCCACTCTGATGGTATGTGTTTCATTATCTTAAGTAGGAGCCAAAGCAAGATATGATTGCGGATATTTTCTTGCGCCAAGGCCAGCAAGGCTCAATGCTACAAAGCTTGTGCCGCCCACTGCCAGATGGCGCCACAGTATAACACGTATGTACTTGTGTGTGCGTGTGTATGTATGTGTCTGCCCATTTTTCAAGTTCAGCTATGCCTCTTCTTATTTCTTTATATTAATAGTTGTTGCACACACTCACACATACATGAATATTATAAAAATACAATTGAAATGATGGCATTTACATATGTACATACATAGTTAAATGAATGGGTGGCAATGTCAACAGCAGCGGCGACGGCTCGCAGCTCATTACAGAATATAATGCAGATGTGTACACACTGTAGAAACACACACACACACACACACACACATACAAATGTGCAGCTGTTGGCATTTTCAAATTAATTTTCTTTTTCATTTTTTTTTTTTGCTAAAACAATAAATAATATAAATAAGAATAGTGTGTGTGCGGGTGGAGGAGCAGTGTTGCCACACTCATTTCTACATATTTATTATTTAACTATTCAAGTTAATTATGATTGTGACTTCTAAATTACAAAACCAAAATATGCATAAGAGAAACGAAGAGGAAAACAGATCTCAGGCGCTAGCGGTAAACAAATAAGCGCAAACAGCGCATGTGTAAGGGTGGGAAGGGGTTACCGTTAGTAATTAATATTTGATATGTATGTATGTATATATGTCTATTTGTACGTATACAATACATACAGACACACACGATCATAAAAATAAACGACTCCAGCCACAGTCGCCACATTATAAATGCGTGCTCACGACAAAACACACAAAATAATAATAAAAAAAAAAAGCACAAAACCCAAAAAGCAAAAAAAACGATAAACGAAAAACGAATTTTTGCAGCACTTTATGGGCCGTGTATAATTTATTTGTTATTGACGTTTTGATTGTCTGACAATATTTAGCGAGGATTGCATTTACAGGCTGCAGGGCAGCATACACACACACGCCCATACATACATATGATATATAGATGTGCCTAGTTGTATGTATGTTTAACGAATTTAGGGCATCAGAGGCCATTTGACCAATCGAATTTTACATATACAAATACAAATACATATGTATGTACGCACAAGCTGCGTGTGCATGCTTGCTTGCCCGTGTGTGTGTGTGAGTGCGTAAGGCAACGTGAGAGGCTTGTTTACAGCCAAAGCACTTGACCTTTAAATGTAATTAAAAGCCAGAAAACATGTTAATACATTGATTTCAAATTGGAATACCGTGAAAAATTGTTTGTTTGCAGCATTTATCGAAACAGAAAGAGAGAGAAAAAAAGAAAAAACAACACACGCAAGCATTCAGTGACGACAACAACAATAACAGCTGAAACAGTTAACAGTTGTTATCGAATTTACACGAAATGAAAAAAATACATTTGCTTTGGATTTAATTGACCACAGCCAGACAAACGACGGACGGATAGACGGCGACAGCCAAGCATCATATTTATTTATATGTACTCGCACACACACACATAGCAACGCACAAAGCTTGTGTACACAAGCGTGCATGTGTAAATAAAAACATTAAATTCCCCTTTGGGCCGATCGAAATTGGATATTCCAATTGGAATTCGCAAAACGGGAGCCGAGTTGGAAAATGTGGTACATACAATAGTTGTACCCTTAAGTACCTAACGTATATACATATATGTATATACAAAAATGAATATATGTATGTACATATATATATACTACATATGACTGTCGCGCACGTACATACATATGTAGGTGTTTGCATATCTGTGCATGTGTGTGTGTGTGTTTGCAGGTTGTACAATATGATGGATGCGTGATAAAAACGAAAACGACCAGCAAAAAAAAAAAAAAAAATGAGAAAATACTTGGTAATCGTAATCGCTCGTATTCTTACTGTAAATGGTATGCCTTCCACGGAGCCAATGGCGAAGCACCGGTCACCTGCATTGCAGGCACCGCTCAATATTTGATGACAATTCATTATTTGTTACAATTGGATATCACATCACAGCGCACAAAGTAATATTCTTGGTTCTTTGGTTTGGTTACTAGCACGAATTTTTCTTTGTAAAACGACAACAAAGTGATGAGTGACATTACATAAAAATGTAGGCCAAATAGTGATGGACGCTATCGACTAGTGTGGTATCGAACAGTGTTAGTGTCTAACTGTCGTATCGATACGTACACAACAAGGTATGGGGGTTCTAAGCAAAATACCTTATCGATATTAAACATTTGCTAGCATATGTGAAATACTTTTCTATCGATATATCGAAATATCGCCTAATAATTTGCAACACTGTGACAATCCAAACGCCGTGTATGGTTTGACTGCTTGCATGGAGTTAGAAATTGTAAAATCGTAATCGTTGGTTTTGTATTAGTTTAGCATATTCCAATAGCAAAATGGCCGCTGGTCCAATTGCTGAACGTAACCAAGGTAAGCAAACGCTACACATATATATTTACTTGATAAACTCAAACGTATTCGCACACCTCCAAAAAAGATGCCACCATTTATGCCGGCGGGCTGGACGACAAAGTTTCGGAGACATTGCTGTGGGAGCTGTTCGTCCAAGCCGGTCCAGTTGGTAAGTTAAACTGAATAGGCAGAATTCCGTTTGATATAACTGTTGTATCTCGCAGTCAACGTGCACATGCCCAAGGATCGTGTCACACAAATGCATCAGGGATACGGATTTGTTGAGTTCCTAAGTGAAGAGGACGCTGACTATGCGATCAAAATCATGAACATGATTAAGCTGTATGGCAAGCCTATACGTGTTAACAAGGCGTCGGCACATCAAAAGAATCTCGACGTTGGCGCAAATATATTCATTGGTAATCTAGACGTCGAGGTGGATGAGAAGCTCCTCTACGATACCTTCTCCGCATTTGGAGTCATCTTGCAAACGCCAAAGATTATGCGTGACCCAGAGACGGGCAAATCCAAAGGGTTCGCCTTCATCAACTTTGCCAGCTTCGAGGCTAGCGATGCTGCCATGGACGCCATGAACGGGCAATATCTGTGCAATCGCCCCATCTCTGTTTCATATGCGTTCAAAAAGGATCACAAGGGCGAACGCCACGGTTCGGCAGCTGAACGTTTGCTGGCCGCCCAGAATCCCTCGGCGCATGCAGACCGACCACATCAGCTGTTTGCCGATGCGCCCGTACAGAATATGATGCCAGTTATGCCTGGTCAGATGATGCCGCCGCCAATGATGGCACCGCCGCCACCAGTGGTGCCCGTTTCGGCCACCAATATGGGCATGATAGCACCACCGCCGCCGGTCCCGCAGCCGACACCGTTTCCAGCTACCATACCACCGCCACCGCTGCCGCCGATGGGCGGTGCGCAGCCGCCACTACCTCCCTCCATGGGCATACCGCCGCCGCCACGCATGATCCAGCCTCCAAATGCCTGGGCACCACCCGGCATGCCGGCACCGCCGCCGCGTCCACCGCCAACAAATTGGCGTCCGCCGCCCGTGCCCTTTCCGCCGGCTCAGTTCTCTCGTCCCTATCAACCCGATGGCTACCAGTACTAAGTCATCCCACTATTGTATAGCCTTAGTTCTGTAGTTATACAATTATTAATACGACCCAATAAAACCGACAACAAGTTTTTATAATAACATCAAGAAAACCATTTGTGATATTTAGTTTATATAACTCGAGTGTAAACCAATTCAAGAACTTTGAGATGGATTTCGCCTATGGCTACCAATATCTAAGATACAATGGAGATAGGGGAAGTGTCAGGGAGAGCGGTGAAGATATCCATAATTATCATATATATGTATGTATATCTATATAACTAATATCGTTTCCTAGTCTCTATGCATATATAAGCAAATATATGAGTATACCCGAGATAGAGATAGAGAGAGACTGAGAGAGAGAGAGATAGAGCTTCATATCCGTATCCGTACCATCCATTAACTAAAACATAAGTTGTTAAGTTTTTTTTCTTTTTTGATGATTTATTTGATTCTTAACATTTTGAATAAAGAACAAACGATTTATCCGATATCCGAGACTTGGTAGATCCCAGCTTAACTGCAGATCAAAGCAGATCGGATCGGATCGCATCATATATGTAGCTCAACAGTTATAATATCGATTTACTATATCGATATAGCACATACAACATTTATAGCATTAATAATATAATATATCAATTTTTCTTCACATCTTTTTTTTTATCTTTCCTTTTCTTTTTTTAATAATATTGTCACCGAAAAATGTTCACAAGTTTTTTGTTTGTTCAAAATAGTTGTCCAAAAAGTTATTTCAAAATTATGTAAATACATTTAGTAATAACATTAACATTAACATTTATAAATAAATTGTTTTTGCTTTCTTTTATTTGGATAATGCAAAAAGCGAATCAAATGCCAAATGCAAATATTTGTGGAACAGCGCAAAACCCGATTTCGATTTGGAAAAGATGCATATAATATACGCACACATCGGATTTATATATGTATATATAAATATGTGCATATATGTATTTACATTTGCCTTAATTATATTTAAATCAGCATTAGCGAATTTCATTAGCTAACTATAACATTGGATCTGACTAATCCGGCAATTAATTACAATTAAATATATAGTTATATATACATATATATCAAGAAATATACATATATAGACCAATTTTAGACCGTTGTCTGCACGTTCTGCACGGCCTTGGAGAGCTCCACCTTGGAAGGTATTAAATAAAATGCGGGCGTCATCGTCTCGCCGCAAGGACACTGGCAGGCTGTAAATACAAATGGATAGATTCATCAATCAGTATGTGGTAAGACTATAAGATATATGTATAAGAGTTTTCTCTCCAGACAGCTCTATAACTTAAATCTGTCTCATCTATTGACTACTCAGCCTTCCTTTCATTTAATCAAGGCTATAAGAAATATATATAATAGCTATCTCTACAAACATTATTATTAATCTCTCTCTCTCTCTCTCTCTTCTACATTTGCGCAAGGATTGACAATCAGTCATATTAGATAGATACATAAGTTAGGCATATTATAAGAGTCCGTGCACCCACCATTCACCCCAGCTAAAGTTGCCAATCTTCTGCTCGCACTTGGGACAGTAGAGTCGACCCTGAGTGTTGAGCATGATGCGGTGCATCCAGGCGATGGGCTCCACAAATAATAAACTGCGGCAATTGTTGTTGCTGGAGCCAGAGACAGCGGCGGCGGCAGCAGCGGCAGTGGCGAGGTTCTCGTGACTGGGCGATCCGAGCGAAGCTTTGCGTATGCGCTCCGCTAGCTGATCGAGCAGACGTGGCTCAGAGCACGATCCAGTGGCTCCGGCAAGCTGTTTTTGCTGCTGCTGCTGCTGTTGCCCTTGCTCCTGCTCGGGGTCCTGCTCCTGTTCTTGATGCTGTGCTGTGCCACGAGGCCGATGCTCCAGCACATGTGACTTGGAGGCGAGCACGCGTCGACAGCGACGGCAACGAAAGACAATTGGTTCGGGATTCTCGCGTGTGATATCGGGATCGGGACGCACCACATTATGGAAGCTCTGTGGCAAGATCTTAGCCTTGCGCATTTGTTCACCTGCGAGACGCAATCGATGCATCTTATAGCGCTGATAGTTGGGATCTATTTTATAGCCCATGCGACGGAAGAGCTTCAGCTGGGCAACAAAGCCCGCATTAGGCTGCACAAAGCGGCGCTTGGCCAAGAAGACCAGCTCGTCACGCTGCCTGATAGTCCAGCCCATGACGTTTCATTATGTAGGCAATCACAGCCGACGAGCTGCGACTGACGCCAAAGTAGCTATAAAATATATATAAATGTATATATACATATATATAAGAGAAGTCGGTTCCTATATATTAATATGCCTGTTATCCATACCAGTGGACGAGCACGTTCTTTTGCTGCTCCAAGGCTTGGGATATGAACTCCACGCAAGCCTCCAGATGCTGCAAGATATCTTCGCGTGGCATGTCCGAGACTACAATGAATCAAATACACAATTAACACTTCTGTGGGGTATGCGTAAGAGGTATATCTGACTGTCACATACTTTGCACGTATTTAGTTGTCAGGAAGCTCGCCTCCACAATATGCTGCGGCAATGGCACGGAATCCAGCGTCAATATGTGTGTTATCTTAAAGGATTTGAGCGTCTCCATGTGCGTAGCTGCCGTCAAATTGCCTGCAATATATGTACATAGGAATATATAGATAAATATTGCTATATATGTATGTATGTATGAACATATATCAACTGGTAAGTTGACTGTTGCTGACTTACCCAGAAAGAGACCCGTTTCGATTTCATCTATGCTAACGGGCCCGCCATTGAAGTCCTGGCGCGTTAATGTTCCACAGTCCTGCCGCTTGCCATGCGCTGTCGCTGCGGGTTCCATGCTGCACGCTCAAGGACAGCAGCGCGCTGCAACAACGAACGACCAAAAACGGCAACGGCAACTGTTGCGCTTAACGGTTGCGAAATGGCGCTCACAGTGTTGTCACTGGCAGCTGCATGGCGATTGGAGCAGTTACTTTTCCTTCTTGTTGCACTAATTACTGCTCCTCGTTTAATGGCATCTCCTCACACGCCGCGCCCGCAGCAATTGAAATGGCATTTCGCTGTTGCTGCCTTCTGCTTCTGCTCGTGTAGCGCAAAATCTCATGCTGCCCTGATCCGCAGCGCAACGAGGGCCACCAGATAGCGCCAATTTATGCGCAACTCTGCTAGCTCGCACTGCGCATGACGTCACAAATACATGCACGTGCCAGAGGCATGCAAATAATTAATGATGTATAATAATATCGATACGAATAGTATGCAACTAATGTATAATAGCTTTGAAAAGCCATCATTTGACGGACAAATTAGTGGTTTTCTTGCAGTGCATGACTGCTGTGACCTCATGCTTATGAATGACATACAGCAGACCTGTATAATGCATTACCATGTGTCCTAATTCTAGTGTACAAAGAAATATCGATATCCAATTAAGGTGATGGACCATAAGATGACCGTAGAATTGTTATCCAGTTGGAATTCCTATACACGGGTAAACTCTTTAAATGGCTAAAACATACAGGAACTGTAGAAATATTTTATATTTCAGCTGAGTTACGTTTGCCGAAATTCATACTGAACAGAACGTCAAAATACATAAACAAAGTAGTTCAGATTCAGCAGTTTTTAGTTTATTTACATAATTCTTACAACATCTACATTTTATATCCATATAGTAGTTTAGCTTATAAAACCCTGATCAGTTGGAGGGAGCCAAATATATAACACTGATATACACTATCGATAACCGGCAAATTGTTCACCTAGCACAATCGATAGACAATAACCATCCAAATAATATATACATATATAGACGGCTCCAAATTAAAAACGGCATAGATAAATTTATTAAAAAACTACTAACTATGACTGCGCTGCGACCATTTACCTGTGATGACCTATTTAAATACAATAATGTGTAAGTAAGCATTTTTCGTGTGTGCATAAGAACGTCAAGATACATATGGTCTATTTCAGGAATTTCGATCCGCTGACAGAAACATACGGTCTCTCCTTTTATACACAATATTTGGCCAAATGGCCGGAGTACTTCCAGCTAGCTGAATCGCCCAGTGGGCACATAATGGGTTACAGTAAGTACATGTTAACATTGACTACCAATATGTGATATTAAACATATCTGTTATATCCATATGGTTCACAGTTATGGGCAAGGTTGAGGGCCATATGGACAATTGGCATGGACATGTAACGGCTCTAACCGTTTCGCCCGATTACCGACGATTAGGTCTGGCAGGGCTGTTAATGAATTTTCTGGAGGATATATCAGAGAAGTAAGTATATATTTATGCGTAAATGAACATATGTATAAGGCATATGTATGTATCTAAACGTTACTTCATGCTTGCAGAAAAACGCGCCTACTTCGTGGATCTTTTTGTGCGTAAAAGCAATAAAGTGGCTATAAATATGTATAAGAATTTAGGCTACATTATATACCGAACGATACTAGAGTATTACTCGGGTGATCAGGATGAGGATGCGTATGGTAAGTCCTTTGAATTTAAATGATTGAATGATCAACAGACTGATTTCTTGATTTTATTTGATTTGATCCTTCTTGCAGATATGCGAAAGGCACTGTCGCGAGATGTGAATAAGAAATCGGTTATACCTTATACGCAACCTGTACGACTGGAAGATATAGATATGAATTGATATCCACCTACTGCCCGCATTCGCATTTATGTTTAACTCTTATACTGATTCATCGATCAATTGCATTTCGCCCACAAATTTCTAGTTCAACAATGACAACAAATAGAAAATCAAACAAATTGTATCTAATCTGAAGTTATAAGTCCCCACAAAAACACTTTGCTAACTCTCCAAAACCAAAAACAAAAAGGAAGCCTCAAAATTCGAATTCCCCAAAATTCCTATTTGGATTACAACCAATTTCGTAATACCTTATTGTGTTATTAATATTCCTTAAACGCATATATATATACATAGTTCTACATGATTTTGTTATCAGTAAATAAGACTTCTTAATGCCGATTATATAACTATTACAAAACGAATGTTCTCACTGAAACTTCAAGGTAAATAATATTGTTTGTCCTTTACGAATTGTATCTAACCTTACATCATTATCTACATATCTATCTATTCCATGAATTCTAATCTGATCAATGAAAACTTTTTGTCAATCAATCAATTCTTGCAGATGACAATGCGTGAGTTGCGTCACCAAATGCGGCACGAAGCCAAATGCGAATAACGGAACATTTTCACCATCCGCAACAGAGGGAAGCCAATTAATTTTTAAAAATTATTTTGTTGTCAATATCAATTTATAGGTAAAATTGATCAAGTTTTTACCTGTTCAATATGCATTCTTTTAAATTACCATATTTATAAATATGTGTGCAAATTCATTTTTGAAACATAAAAATAAGTCCGAAAATATGCATTTTCTTTTCCTTTTAGAACGCTTACAATTTTCGGATTGATTCCTATAGCTATCTCACTCTAGCAAATTGCCATTAGACAAGCCCTTTGATTCCCAACCAATTTATAGGTATTGACAAAAATATAAATTGAGATTTTCGCTTTGTGGGCGCGGCTAATGACGGTACTTACCACACATATTAAATTCAAAACGAAAATAGTGCAGAAATAATTATTTGGCCAAGGTCAAACCATATGTTGCAATGAAAATTACTTGAAGTTTTGCGCTATTGGAAATTGAAATAACGGGTTTTCATAACCGTTTCAAGCGTTGCAGGTGCCTAAAGCAGGAAAATATTTGTTAGTGCCCAACAGGTAAATAAATATCCCTGTGCAGAATGTGTGTGTGTGTGTGTGCATAAATGCGCAACCTAACGGTTCAACAACTAAAGTTCACAGAAGAGGAAACACAAATTAAGATGAATGCACGTAGAGTACTTACTTAATACATACATACACATAGTATGTACATATGTGTGTGTTTGAATGTAAGTTAGTACGAATGGAAAACTGTATGAGAAAACATGCTGTACGTAAAGCCATATGTATGTACATATATACATATGTACATATGTTTACATACATACATACATATGGTATGTACATATGAATGTACATATACATACATATGTATGTATTCAGGTATTAAACACATTTCTGTGTACGCAGAGCCATTTGTACTTGGCTCTGTAAGTGGATCTAAACAAATTTCCAATCCCAATATATTCGCCGCTTCGGCCGCAGTAGGAAGAGCGGCGGACAGCAACAGTGGATTGCCTTCTCTCCTTTTCGCGTGTGTCACGCTCTGGCTGTGCATGTTTATCTGTGTGTGTGCGCGTATGTGCCTGTGCCAGCGTATGAGTGTGTATCTGTGTATGTGTTCTGTATCTGCCGCTTTTTGAAAACGTCCGAAGCCGAAATCCAGCTTGCTTTTTGCTATTGTAGGGTATCTTTGGCGCAACGAAGCAGCCGACCATTTGTCTTCTCATCTAATTATCATTATTAATTTTGCGGTACGAAAATCTGAGCATGAGAGATTAAGACTCAATTTTAGCCTCGTATTCACATTTCATGCATGTAAAACTCGTTTCAAGTTGAATTTTTGTTCGCAATGTGGCAACGCTGCGCCCAGCAACATAGCAAAAGCAGCAACGCTGAACATGACGGATACTGATGTGGCATTGTATGTGTACGTGTGTATGTACATATGTATGTGTGTGTGTGCGAGAAACCGAACATAGGGTAAAAATAAGCGAACCACAAACAGTCAACAGCTACAGAGCTAAATTGCAGCTGCTATACGCGTCGCCGACGACGACGAATAGGGTAAGTAAAAACAGGCAACAGCAACAACAACAACGAACCAGGCGGCAAAGCGAAAATGACGCTAAAGCCGAGCAAAGACATAGATGGCAAAACGAACGAATGCGAACACGAACGTTACAGAAACAACAACAACGGCATCAGCGACGAACGTACATACAGTGTTGAGCGTATGTATGAATGCAAGCATACGAAGCGATAAACCTCCAGAGGCGTTGCGAACGGGGTACAGCAATATTTGTACGCATTGATGGATGTTCGGATGAATGTACGAATCGTACATAAATTGCGCACTCATGTCAAAAAGTAATTATTTGTGCTGCTGCTTGGGTCGTTGTTATTGTTCTGGATGGCATTTGGCATTCGGCAATGGTTGCAACAACCCCTATAAATGGTGGCTGCGACGCCGCTGTCGCTACCGCTTGTAGCGAACAGCGAGCGACAAGCACTGAATACGAATGAACGTTCGAAAGTGGAAACGACGATAAAGCGGTGCGCACACAGTCGTGCGGCAACGAGGGGTGAGCCGTCGCTGCTGCTGCTGCTTTTGCTGTTGCTGTTGCTGCCACTGGCCACTGGCAACTGGCAATTGAAAGACACACAACTTCAGTTCCACTCATAGTCATTCGGGGCGAGTCAGAGATAAGGCGCTCCTGCAGTTCGGAGTAGTGTTCTAGCGCGCACGCACACAGCTGCATCCTTGTTTGTTTTTTTCTTTCTGTTTTTTTGTTTTTTCGTTAAATTTCTTTTTTCGTGCTCGTGCAGCCCCTGCTCGACGACGCCACTGGCATTCAAGGCAGAGGCAGCGACTACTGCTAGCTTTTTAGCTGGCTGGCTCTGGCACTGGCTGTTTTGCTGACTGCCTCGCTGTGGACAGAACGAAAGACAGGCGGCAACTAAAGCGGCGGTCGCAAACGAAATTTGTTTAACATTAAATACAAATACAAATACAAGAATAACAACAACGAGAAGAAGAACAGCAGCAGCAACAGCAGTATCGGCGACGCTCGACGTACTAGAAACAACTATAATAATAAGAATAACATACATAAAATAAAATACAAAATAACGGCAAATCAAAAAGAAACGAAGACGACGGAAAGCGGTGGTAGCGGAGCACACAGGCTATACGAAACGTTTTTGAAAAACGCC
Source organism: Drosophila mulleri (assembly GCA_035047565.1). Classification (NCBI taxonomy): domain Eukaryota; kingdom Metazoa; phylum Arthropoda; class Insecta; order Diptera; family Drosophilidae; genus Drosophila; species Drosophila mulleri. The sequence goes on along the minus strand of JAWNPK010000093.1, from coordinate 302,098 downwards.
AAAAGGTAAGCAAGCACAAGCAGCTGCACTCGCATACGACTTTACGAATATTCGCGTTCGCGTCCGCATTCGCATTCGCAATTCGAAATTCGCAAATCGCATTTGGCTGGCCTCCTCTAAGCACTGGGCAACCCGTGTCTGCGACTTTGACAAACAGCTCTCAAACAGAAACTGCAGCTGAATGATGTTATGTTTTAGTTGTTAGTTGTGCGCAAATACACAAATATACAATATAGTTTAAATTCGTATCGCGCTTCGTATTATATTCCATTTTTATTCTCTTCTTTCCAAAATACGATATATGTATGTATGTATATACATATATATATAAATGTATATATACATACATATGTATATGAAAAGAAATTTCGTTGCCTCGTTTCGCTTTAATGGTGGTAGTGTGTGTGCGAGCGTGCCTGTTAGTGTATGCGTGAGTCGCTATAAGTATATATAATATATTATATATATATATAAATGTGTGTGTGTGTACCAGCGAGTTGTTTGCATGTGTGAGTGTGTGTGTGCATGCTTGTGTTTTTGAATGTGTGCGTGCGAAAGACCGACAACGACGTCGACTACGACCAGTAAAAAGAACCCGACTGACTGTTAGTGTGGACTGCGACTGCTGCGGAGAGTAAAATTCGATTTGCTGTGCCCTGAAAAAAATTGCAAATTGCAAACGAAATGTGATTATCGGTATTGAAAAATTCTGCTGACAAATTGACAAAAGAAAAAAAACACAAAAAAGCAACAAATTGAATAAAAATAAATGATAAACGGACAGTGAATAATAATTGTAAATTATAAATCGGCAATTATTTAACGGTGCATGCAAACAGCATACGGCAACGCTGTCAGTTTTTTCTTCTTTTAATTGTATTTTTTTATTTTTCTTGCTGTGAATGTTTAAACTGTAATGCTAATTTGTGTGTCGCTTATGTTTTTCGCGTTGCCTGCTATATCCATCTTCTTCTTCTCTATTTTCATGCCAACGTTTCGCCGGCAACAACAACAACAACTATAACAACAACTGCTGTGACGGCTACATCAATAACAACAACAACAATCAAATCAAATCAAATGGAAATTGTATCGATAACGATAGTAGCCGTAGGCTAATCGATAGGCATACTGAAGAGGCAAAGAGAACGTCCCATACAATCTCTAACACATACACTTACACACATACACACAGATACACAAGCACATACATATACACAGTACATTAACGTATACAATTCAAGATTAATCGATAAACGATCAGCAACAAGAAGAAGAACAATAACAACAGAAAAATGTCGAACGGCAAGGCGACGGCTTCGTTCTTTGAGAACGGTAGCACCAGACAGTTTGAATACTGCTATGAACTGTATCCGCAGGTGCTAAAGATCAAAGCCGAAAAACGCAGCAAGAAGCCACAAGAGCTAATCCGTTTGGATCAATGGTATCAGAATGAACTACCCGGCTTGATAAAGGCGCGAGGGAAAGACGCCCACTTGGTATACGATGAACTTGTTCAGGCCATGAAGTGGAAACAGTCTAGGGGCAAATTCTATCCGCAACTGTCATATTTGGTCAAGGTGAATACGCCGCGTGCAGTAATCCAGGAGACAAAGAAGGCCTTTCGCAAGCTACCCAATCTGGAGCAGGCGATCACAGCGTTATCGAACCTCAAAGGCGTCGGCACCACAATGGCATCCGCCCTGCTAACAGCCGCCGCCCCCGACTCAGCCCCATTCATGGCCGACGAATGCCTGATGGCCATACCAGAGATCGAGGGCATCGATTATACGACCAAGGAGTACCTCAACTTTGTGCAGCACATTCAGGCCACAGTGGAGCGACTGAATGCGGAGGTTGGTGGCGATACGCCGCACTGGTCACCGCATCGCGTCGAGCTGGCGCTCTGGGCGCACTATGTAGCCAACGACCTCAGTCCCGAACTGCTCGACGATATGCCCTCGCCGACAGCAACACCTAACACAAACGGTAGCCTGGGCAAGGCGAGCAAGGTGCTCGATGGCGAGGACACCAACGATGGCGTCGCTGTTGATGTGGATGAGGACGAGAGCCTCGGCGCAGGTGAGATCAATGATCTAGGGAAGAGAGTCTATATGAATAGAAGTATATACATATATATATATATATGTATTCCTGATCAGTCGAATGATCTGACTAGATGTGAAGCTTGGCTTAGCAACACATAGATAGATATATCGATAGATCGATAGTTACTTAGTTATATGTATACATACATATTTATTTGAAGTTTATATTCATATTCTGTTTACTAATCGAATCATCTTTTGTTTTATCGAAATCCAGGTGGCCGAAATACGGCTACAGAATCGGAGACAGAGAACGAGAACACCAATCCGACATCGTTGACGCCGCTGGGCAATGCGAGTGGTGGCGTTGGTAGTAGTGGTGGCAAGAGCAACATTAACAGCAACAACAGTAACAGCAGCAGCAACAACAACAACAACAATAGCAACAACAACAACACTGCCGCCTTGCAGGATGGCGACTCAAACTTTGTGTCGAACGATTCCACCTCGCAGGAGCCGAACATTGATGACAACACCACACAGACAACGGCCACAACCACATCGACGGAGGACGGTGAGCCGATGGGCGTGGCAACGCCACTGGCCTCAGACTCGGAAAGCAATCTCGAGGCGCCGCTCAAGAGTCGCTTGGCCGCCGTTGGAGTTTGTGTTGGGGCAGGAGCAGGAACAGGGGCAGCTGTAGCTGGAGCAGGCACAGTGGCAGGAACAGGAGCAGCTGTTGCCCAATCGCACAACAACAACAAGCAGATCAATAACAACGGACAAAGCGCTGCACAATCAGCAGCAGCCGCAGCAGCAGCAACAGAAGGATTGGGTGGACCAGCAGCACCAGCGGCCGTGCCAGCTGCTCCAACAGCAGCCAATGGTAATGGCAATGGCAATGGCGTGCTCTCGCTTGGTGGCAGTGCGTCGGCAGCGAATCAAGTTGATGATGATGATGAGGAGGAGGACGAGGATGAGGATGAGGATGAGGTGGACGAGGAGGAGGATGACGATGAAGTGGACGATGAGCTAGAGGCTGATGAGAGTAACAGCAATGGCAGCAGCAATTTGCGTGCCAGCAAACTGCAGCATTTGGCTGCAGCTGCGGCTGCGGCGACAGAAGCGACAGCGCTGACAGCGCCATCTATTGGACAGAAGCGTACGGCGCTGCATTGCGAATTGGAGGCAAACGCTTCTGCTGCAACTGCAACTGCAGCAGCTGGTGAGAAATCGCCAGAGTTGAAAAAGCTGCGCAGCGACTGAGCTGAATGCAGTGCAGCGCCGCAGCCGTCGCTAAGTAGAACCGTTAGGCCGCGTATATCTGGTGGAAAGACATATGTATGTAGTGCAGTTGAGTCGACATTTGAGAGCAACATTACCTACACTTTGCCACAACAACATTCAAGAAATTTTACTATTAAGCAAAACTAATTATACATATAATATATAATATATATATACAACAAAGAAAAAGAACACACACACATACACAAACAAACACATATAACAAAAAGCAGCACACACACACAACGAGAACATAAAAGGAGATCGAGAAGCAGCACAGCAGCAGCACTTAACATAGGCTTAACAGGCAAAAATATAAGATGAGACGAACCCCATAACAGAGAGAACATAACACACCACACCACACCACACCGCAACACACCACACTCACATTAAATTAGGAACATAGTGCGGGCGCGTATTAAATGAAGTTTAAGTTGAGCTCGAGGATAAATGCGAGTAATGTTGGATGATATGATGATGACGATGACGATGATGATGATGATGATGATAATATGATGATATAAAGAGTAATAGCCATACGGAGTCCCCAATTGCAGCAGCGATTAACATTATATATGTGAAGTGAAAACGATAAGCAAATACATAGTAACTATTAAATCAGATACAAATTGATATTTTTACACAGTCAAATGAAACCAACATTTAAATATTAAACGAAAAAAGAAAACAAAAAAGATAAAAATTTACAAATGCCGCAGTTGCCCACTACATACAAGAAACGGAAGAAAAAAACAATAATTATAATAAAAAGTAATTTATATAAGTATTTAAAATTAACAATAAATCAAAAAAACTTGTCGCATAAAACTCGAAACATCGTCCCCGATTGATCGCCGCCTTCCTCCTTGACCACCACCACAACATATATACACACGCGCTCCATCTCTCTTTTGCACCCAACCACCTATCCATCACGCTCACCAAACTCTCCAACCTCACGCACAAGCATACATTTACACACATACACATCCCAATCCAAGCGGACGACGCCGCTATCGACGTCGATTAAGCAAAAACAACAACAAGAAAAAATACAAAAACTCATTTAAAACAATGCGAAAATGTTGTGGTCGTATTTGTAATAATATAATTTTTAATTTATGTGTACAACTTACTTTTTTTTTAATACTATATATAATACTGAATTTTTTATAATTTATACGATAATATTTTTTCAATTGATTTAAAGAAAAAAAAAACTAAATTTAAAAAATAATTTTGGCATTGATCTACCTTTATCTGTGGGGCTGAAACATCATTATACGATACTTTTTTCAGCTTCTGCTATTTTCAATTGGTATCGAAAGCGAATCAATTGTCAGAACACCATCTCTCAAAATTATAATAATTTTAATTGATATAGCATAAGTTCAAAATAAATTGTGAAAAATATTATGAGTACAACCGAGCCAGATGCAAACCAATGAAACCTCCTTAAAGTACCTGTCGAATCAATTTCTCAATTTTTATAGTTACAAATTGTGAGAATTCGCAAACACTTTTTGAATATTGTACACAAGCGCGTTAAAGCGTGTTATCGACTAGCCGCCACCTTTACGCGGCTCTTTTTTGCTACAACTGAGATGCATGCAGCTTACTTCATGAATTTATTGTGTTTTAGTATACAGCCGGAGTATACAAACGAAGCATAATTTAAAATATTGTACAATTTTGCGATAATAAACAAGCAAACACAAGTTGAGCTGCATTAATCGAATATTTTAACACACCCTTGGCATATGCTACAAAAAATACTGCTCAAAACATATCGATAGTAATTTAGTGTTATATTTGAAATATCGCTTGAGAATAAGAATATCGATACGCCTACAACATCCCTATTTTTAGTATTTTGTTATTTATTTATTAAAATAAGAAAAAGAGTATATAAAAACCTGTGTCATCTGTGTGCTGTTGCGCTGTGCCGCACAATGTTTAGCATATGTCATAATCGCAGCTAAACGCTGTGAATATGCAAGAAACACGGCAAAAACACACTCCAATACAACATTAACTAGCTGCCGTGCACACAAACACACACACAGCATACCCCAAATAACACACACACACACCTTTGGACGCCAGGGATTAGCAGCAGGCGAGCAGGACGGAATAACAGAGAATAGAGTGTGGACACGACGCCATGCTCCTGGTGCGTCAGCTGTTTGGCTCATCATCCAATTCGTGGGTGCGCGCCCTCATCATTTTTGTGCTCGCCTGGGCGGTGCTCGTCTATGTGTTTGTGCTGAAGCTAACCAATAGCCAGGCCCAGAATCAAAGCCATCAAACAATCTCTGCCAGTGATAATGAGTACAATGCGCGGCGCATCAACCAGGCGCTGCAGCTGCTGGAGCACACGGAGCGACGCAACGAGGAGCTCAAGCTGCTCATCGATGAGCTGATGAGGTATGTATGTACATACATACATGTAGGTGCCATCAACAATAGGAACAATAACTTCATGAGCATCATTAGCATTATCTGCCACAAGTAGACCTAAAGCTGCAGGCCCCACACTCCACTACCCCACTCTCCCATCTAACTCATTCCAGCCTGTTCTAAGCCGTTCCAAGTGCGCCCCATTAATGCGACCTTTCATATGTAAAGCGAGCAAATCAACTTCTGTTCCGCCTAACCGAACTGTGTATACCCTTGTAGGCGTTGCATTGTAACTGATATATACATAGCTCTTATAGACTGATATTTCCTATAAGCGCTTTGTTATGTTGTATATATGTATATTTGTATACATATGTATATGTCTATATAGATTCAGTAATCTTCTAATACAGTTGGTCAATTATTGCTATATAGTTATATACATATAGCTGCCACATACTCGTCATGTCTGTTACATAATAGATGTCGTTGTCGATATGCCCGCTGCAAGGGTATGCAATCAATGCTCGGTCACGCTTGCATACGTCGGAGTTGATGAATGACGAATTACGAATCACCACGCACAGCCTGTGTCTATCTGCGTGTGTGTGTGTCTGTGTGCGTGTGTCTGTGTATAATTGTGTGTTGTTATCTTTTGTTGTTGTTGTTCTTACAGCGAACAGCTGGATAAGCAGAGCGCCATGAAGCTAATCCAAAGGCTGGAAAATGATTCGCACAACGCAAAGCAATCAATGGGCGATGATACGCTCTTCGAGGTGATTCCAGCCGATGCCGCTGGACAGGATCAACAGCATCAGCAGCAACAGCCGCCGCAGCAGCAGCAACTAGGCTCAGATGCTGCTGGCCAGCTGCCTGGCCAGCCGGGCATTGAGCCCAGCTTGGAGTACGAGTTGACGCGGCGACGCATCCAAACGAATATCGCCGAGATTTGGAACTACTTCAGCAGTGAGCTGGGCAAGCTGCGCAAAGTCGTCGGGCCCGGCAACTCTGAGCTGGAGGAGTCCATACAGCAGGTGCTGCTGCAGGGCGCCGATCACAAGCGCTCGTTGCTGAGCGATATGGAGCAGCTGCGACGCGTCGACGGCTACGAGGCCTGGCGCCAGCAGGAGGCCAAAGACTTGAGCGACCTGGTGCAGCGGCGACTCCATCACCTCCAAAATCCCAGTGACTGCCAAAATGCTCGCAAACTTGTCTGCAAGCTGAACAAGGTTCAAGCGACAATCACTCTATTCAGAAGAGATGCAGTGCCTCTCGCCTGTCCGCACGCCATTGTCTATCATCTGCTCTCTCAGTGCACGTTCATTTTCTGTTCTATTCAGTTGGATTTCATATATACATACATACATATATTCATTGCATGTTCAAATAATTTCTTTGTCATTTGTTTTTCTTATAAGCATGAATATTGTAAAGAGAAAGAGAAAGAGAGAGAGAGAGAGAGCATAATTCTTTCTATAGTGAGAAAGTTATTATAGACTTCGCTGTTTTGTGTTTTATCTTATAATCACAAATTTCTTTGACTGCCCTCGCAACTCTCTTATCTCTCTCTATCTCACTCTTTTCAATGTTGTTTCTTCTTTTTGTTCCTCTTTTATTTTATACTTTATTTTCCTCTGGGTTCTTTTATTGGTTTGTGAACATTTGTGAAAATTCATGTCTTCTGCTTTCTCTCACTTCCCTCTTTCTCTCCCTTACATTGATTCCCTCCCAATTGTTGCCTTTTTCTGATTTCTTTTACGCTGTATTCGTAACGTGGCTTTCAAAAACTTTTGTTTTTCATTTTCTTCACTTTCACTGCACTACAAACTGATTGCTATCGAAAATGCTATCCACTAACTACTTGAGTTTCAACTCAAGCTCTCATTTGCCATTTATTCCGTATTTACTTTTTGTGTTTTTCCTATTTCTAACATTCGTAAACGAGCCTCCAAGAGCTCTGCACTCAATTAACCAGCATGAAGAGGAGTTTTAGCCTAACAATATTCATTTTAACCCATACTCTGATTTAATTTTACAGCTTTTCAGCTACTTTAGTTGTGCTTGCTTTCGTAAACGTTACACTGGCTGCTCTTAACACTCATTTCATTCCGTTTCGATTCGTGTCGTTTGGTTTTTGCAGGGCTGCGGCTATGGCTGCCAGTTACACCATGTGGTCTACTGCTTCATCGTGGCCTATGCCACAGAGCGAACGCTGATACTGAAGTCGCGCGGCTGGCGTTATCACAAGGGCGGCTGGGAGGAGGTGTTCCGTCCAGTGTCCGATAGCTGTCAGGACGCGGGCACAGCGTACGCCTACAATTGGCCGGGAAAGCCGAATACTCAGGTGCTGGTGTTGCCGATCATTGACTCGCTGATGCCACGCCCACCCTACCTGCCGCTCGCCGTGCCGGAGGATTTGGCGCCGCGCCTGAAGCGCCTGCACGGCGATCCCATCGTCTGGTGGGTCGGCCAGTTTCTCAAGTATCTGCTGCGCCCGCAAACGGAAACGCGCGACTTCCTCAACTCAGGCATGCGCAAGCTGGGCTGGGAGCGTCCCATTGTGGGGTAGGCCATGACCGATCCGGTCTTCTCCTAGCCATTTTCACTAATCTCGATCTGTATCTGTATCTGTATCTGTTTGCAGCGTTCATGTGCGACGCACGGACAAAGTGGGCACCGAGGCGGCGTTCCACGGCATCGATGAGTATATGACGCATGTGGAGGACTATTATCGCACTCTCGAGATTAATGGCAGCAGCGTGGTGCGTCGCATCTTTCTGGCCTCCGACGATGCGCGGGTCATCGTGGAGGCACGCAAGAAGTATCCGCAATATCAGATCGTCGGCGATCCGGAGGTGGCGCGCATGGCCGCCGTCTCGACGCGGTATACGGACACCGCCCTGAATGGCATCATTCTGGACATTCACCTGCTGTCCATGTCCGACTATTTAGTGTGCACGTTCTCCTCGCAAGTTTGTCGTGTGGCGTACGAGATAATGCAAACGATGTATCCGGATGCGGCGTATCGTTTTAAATCGCTGGACGACATCTACTATTACGGCGGACAGAATCCGCATAATCGAATGGCGGTCATTCCGCACAAGCCGCGATCGCACGAGGATCTGCATATGAAGGTCGGCGATCTAGTCTCGGTTGCGGGCAATCATTGGGATGGCAATTCCAAGGGCAAGAACACGCGCACCAATCAGGGCGGACTCTTCCCCTCCTTCAAGGTGGTCGACAAGGTCGAAACGGCCAAGCTGCCAGTCTATCCGGGAGTTTAGGCTCTCTACCGAATATCGGATATCTGATATCGAATACCGGATATCCTGGATAGCCAGCCGACCCCATCTTTTCTTCTCCTCTGCTGAATCTCAATTTCAAACTCTGCTCCGCCGCATTCCAAGTGTTTGTGCATCTGAAATTCTGGCTATAAACGCCAAAAACTCAAAAGAAAAAGAAACGTAAAATCTCAAATCTGTTCAAATGCTCTAATCTCTTATCTGGAATGTGGAATCGGTCAATGTTCCACACGATTCCATTTGTTGCACTCTTTCTATGCATTTTCCTAAGCCGAAGAATTTAGAAAAAAAGAACAAAAAATGTTGACAACGTAAAGATTATACATATATAGAGAAAACCAATATATGTATATACATACATATAGATATACGTATATACACATATGTAACTATATATATAGTATGTATAAGCATGCATGTAGGGTTCAAATACGCGCAATATAGTTTATCCTTTGTAACATAGACGAAACACACAAATAAATATAGTCAAGTTTTAATTTGCATTTTGCAGTTGACTTCTATTGGGGGTGCACAAAACTCATTCAAGGCAAACATTTCATTAAAAATAACTCCGAGTATTATCTCTAAGCGGGACGAACTACAAAGTCTACACAAATTATCGATTTTAATCGATAGCAAGCCAATGGTCTGAGTTTTTGACAAAAATTATTAACTCGCACTGCGTATATATGTATGTATGTACATATATACATACATACATACATACTATATAACTACTCAACTCGTTCTTTTGATCAGGAATCTATACAATTTATATACCCGGTCACGCCTGCTCTGCAAGTTACACACATTTTCACAAAAACATTAAAATTACTCTTATACACAAATGGTGGGTACATTGACTTTGGTACCATTTGCTGTTACTATGCGATGCCAAATGTTAACATTGAACCGTAACAGAAGTACTTCATTGATTTTGGTACATTTGCTGTTAGTTCCGTTACCAATTGAAACGGGTTACTTTAACAGAGTTACTCTTATACACAAATGTTGCCTTCATTGACTTTGGTACATTTGCTGTGAGCCAACTAAAGTAATAACAGAATTCTTCTTTGCTGTTAGTTTACGGTACCTTATGACAGTAGCAGCGCAGTCAATGTCAATGTCAATGTCAATGTCAATGACTGAGTCGTTCGATAACATTGGCTTGGATATGCACTTACACTCTCACACTCGCTCTCTCATACACACACATGCACGCACACAAAAGGCTGAATGTAACGTACTCCTCGATCGCTATTTTGAACCGTGTTTTGTTCAGGTTCAAGATCCCTGCCGGTGAAAGTGCACGGGCTGCCTGATGATATTGATGAGGTTGATGATGATTTGTGTGCGAAAACAAAAATTCGTTTCTGAGTCAGCGAGAAACGAATTTACACCCAACCACAGGAATGCTACTTTATAAATAAGAAATAACCAACGTTAATTCCCAAAAAATGTGAAAAAACCAAACAAAACTAAATTAAAAACAAAACAAGCGCCAATTGACAGCGCGACAGAACAAAATGAAAAACGTGATAAGCGCTCGATCGAAAAAAAGAGAAGAAAATAAATAAAAATATATATATGTATGTATATATACATAGTATATAAATTAAAGCTCATCACAAAATTATTTATTTATATGCGTAATATAATTAAGTACTCAATGAACCGCAGGGAAGTTGCCGCAACAACAACAAAAAGTTACCAAACAGGCAGCTGCCGTTAAACCGGCATGGGCGCGAAAAGGAGCGGTATATGGTGAGAGCCGTGCGTTGGAGAAGGTCAACTTGGTTGAGCCTCAGCTGACGGCGCTCGCGCTCGCACTGGCGCTCGATAAGCCCGTCTCACACGGACTTCGGCTTATGATAACAGGCAGCAATTCGGTATATAAGACATTGCAGCTGCCTTCCAATCAGCAACACTTGTGAACTTACATCCCAATCGACATCACCTTCCAGCGGACTTCCAGTCGAAAATTCAACATGTCGAAATTCAGTTTTGTCGCCCTGATCGCCTGCGCCGTCGCCGTCGCCTATTGTCTGTGTAGCCACAGTGCCGCAGCGCAGGTCATTGGCAGAGGTCTCCTCAAAAATCCCAGTGAGTATAAGAGTGCGAAAGAGAGGGGTAAAGAGTTACGCATATCTAAATGCATATCCTTTGTTCCCCCTCACCAGCTTATCCCGGTAAATGTGTGGTGAACTCCAACCTGATCATGTCGGTCGGACAGGTGGCCAAGGCTCCCAATCATCCGTGCGCCAGCATTACCTGCTTGGATGGTAGCACCGTCGAATTGCACACGTGCAAAGCGGTGGCACCACCCAAGGGCTGCAAGCTGCGCGAGTTTGTCAACACTAATCTTAAGTTCCCCGACTGCTGTGAGCGCCGCTACGACTGCAACAAACACATCTAAGTGTCTTATTGTTCGTTACCCATAATCGTTTTAAAATTTTGTATTCAGTTTTTGTTGTTCTTTTGTTTTTTTTGTTTTTATTTATTTTGTATACTACAACATAACAATTAAAAAGTAAACGCTTAGCAATACAATTAAATAATTTAATAAAATCATTAACAGAAATACATATGCATCTATGTATGTATGTATGTACATATGTATGTATGTTGTTTTTTCTTGTGGGCATTTGGGCAGAAGGCCCCGCTGCTAATTAACTACACACCTACACACACATTCGCATAGCGCTATCATATGTATATTCATATGCATAGATGATGTGTTTATGCATGTGTTGCTCCTTTTTACTATATACATACGCATTACTCTAGCGTACTTTATGCCTTCCAACACAGCACGCAGCTGATTGTGTGCGTGTCTGTGTTTCTGCTGTGTGACGAACAGAACAAACTAAATCGAGAGCGTGTGAAAGGAAGAGGAAACCCGTTAACTTTTGATACGTTCTGCGTGGTATTTTGGTGTCTCTTTCATAATTTGTTTTGCTTTTGTGTTCTTAGTAACTTTCACTTATTTTGTGTATATGTGTGCGTGTTGTGTCTCCTATCGACTGAGATTGTTTATGTAGAGCGCGTGCAGTTCGGTACGCGGAGTATTCTCGAATAGGGCGGCACGATTCTGGCCTTCACCCTTCTTCACCCAATGACCATACACGCGGAAGGCGCAGCCATCAATAACCTGTCAACGATATTCATATATGTACATATGTTATTGATTGTCGTTATCAATGATCGATAAATGCATGCAAGTGTAAATTATAGTGTTTCTGTAGTCTTTTTGGTTTACCTTGCGCAGCACCTTGACGCGATAAGGATCACGTATGGCCTCCTCGACGTGAAGCGGCTCGGCCGTGTAGCGTAGGCGGCGTATCCTAATAACCGCGCGTATCACTAATATGGCAAATTGGAACTTTTTGCGCGCGTTGAAGCGACTTTGTTTCCGCAGCTAGATATTCGAAAATGAAAGAAAAAATCACACATAGGATGGGGGTTAATTTTGTTATTAGGTAATTAATTCATTATTGTTTATTGTGTTAGGGTTTATTTCTTTTTTTTGTATTAATATTTGGCTTATTACGTTTTAGTTCATACGCCTTGGGTTAATACGGTTATCGTTAGCAGCTGTTCAATACAACAATTCTAAAGTTGCGTGTGTGTGTGTGCGGTATGTGTTTGTTTTGGTTTGTGGCATTTAAAAACGCGAACACAACTTGCGTTAGGCGACTGTATGTCTGTGTCCGTGTCAAAGTCAATGCGTGTGTGTATGAGAGAGATATTACATATACATACATACATATATGTCAAGTTAATCTTAAGCTGTTAGTTCCGTGCTGTTATGTGCATTTAACATACATACATACTTATTTCAAGAGAATGGAAGACAGATAGAGAGAGATACAGAGTTAAATTCACCACATTGTCAGTGTACGGAACGTGCCAAGTTGTGTTTGTGAGATGTCGCAAAGCAAAAGCAAATAAACAAATACAACAGAATTGTAAGGAACTCAAAAAAGAAAAAAAAGTGTGGTGTAATGGCGAAACTGTTAAATCCGTGAGCGAGCGAAAGAGAGCGCATGCGGAACGCGCTCAGAGACAGAACACGCACAGACAGACATAAATATGTATACAGATACATATGCATATGTATGTACATGGATTATAAACATACACATATATGGTGGATAAATAATATATATATATAGATATAGAATTGAACAATGGCATTTTAAAATGTATATACTGTATAGGTAACTAACTGTTTTATATATGGTTTTGCGCATTTTGACTTTGGTTTACTCACAAGGGAGTCTCCACAACACCGACTTATAGACACACATCTTATAAGGGCGTTGAGACTCTGACAATATAGAGAACATGACACACAAAACAAAACGTGTATATCAAATCATACAGAGGAGAAATTAAAAACAAAATAAAAAACATCGTCAGTGAATCGGTAAGCGTAATTCTTTTTTTTTCAAAATTTTTGAGTTTTTTTTTTCATTTATTATCTATGTATGTGGTATATGTGGTGTATGTATGCATATGATCCGATGTGTACTTAACGGTTAAATTTAACGTAAACAGAGGCCATGCAAAAGAACAGAGAGAGACAGACAGATGGAGGTAGATAGAGAGAGTGCCAAAACTACAACAGCATTATGATTAGTGATATACAACATATTTAATAATACTACGATAATACAAACGGCAAAAGCGTTTTTATTTATTTATTTTTTTTCATTTGTAGAACAAAAAACCAATTGACCCAAAGATATATATGTACATACTACTATACTATAAAGGTGCATATAATACAAACAGTTGTTGATATATTGGGAATACGACTAAAACAGCTAAAAATAAATAATATTATATTAAGTGTAAAATTAAATGTTACAAACTAAATAAACGTATGCGTTTCATTTACCACAGGGTTGGCAAATGCAATATCAAAGTGTGGTGAATTCAGTGAAGTTGAGGCGGGGTGAGTGCGCCCTGCTACATGGCTACAATATTTTTTACTGTGCTGTGAGTGAAATTAATGGAATTGAAATGTGAACGATGTGGGTGTGTGTGTAGGCGCCGCTGCCAAAGTTAAGTGTGCATGTGTGTGTGTGTGTGTGTATGATGCACTAATCAAATACAACTAAAAGCGCTTTTCGTTGAGAGAAATAAGGAATGTGTTATATAACTAAATTGATACGTGAACATATTGTTAAAACAAAAAAGGAAAAACCTGCCTGCACTGATGAATACAATAAATGTTTTGCATTTACATTTGGCGCGCTCTCATAATTATCGTTATCGTTATCGATACTCAAATGCTGCCGCGCTTTGTTAGCGGTTGTTGATTGCTGTTGCTGCTGCTCCTGCTGCCGTTGTTGTTGCTGCTGTTGATAATATACTGTGGCCGTCAAGGTCATGGACGACGCTGTATTGGACGTCTGTGTGCTTTCCAGTTGTTGTTGTTGCTGATTCTGATGCTGCTGCTGCAGCGGTTGCTTCTGTTTCTCATGATCAGGCGCAAAATAATTGCTGGTGCTGCTGGTTGTAGCGACATCGCGTAATCGATTCGATGAATACGAGCTCTGCGGCGCACTGCAGTAAATATAGGAGGAGGATGCGCCGCAATTGCTGCCAGCATTTCCACTGTTCAGTCGGTTATAGCGGAAGGCTGTTTGATTCTGATTCTGGCGGCTCGAGCTGGGACCGTTACTGTTACTGTTAGCGATGCTCGCATTGCTGCCTGCATAATGTGCAACTTTGGCATTTGTGTGCAAGTGCTGCATATACGTCATCTCGTTCAATAGAACCTAATTATCGCGTCATTTGTTTTCAGATTGAGTGCGACAGAGACAGTGTGAAAGAGGGGGAGAGCGAGAGCGAGAAATTGGCAAAGTGCAGGCAGCGCGTATGTTGGGCACGTCAAAACGCAAAGAAGATGAGGAATACAAAATTATAAAAATGTTAAAGGAAATAAGTCAAATGAACAAAACCAGACAGTAAACATTAAATTAAAATTATAAGAATATCTAAATATGTGTACATACATACATGTACATACATATGTATCGTATGTCTAAGTATGCTTAATCTAAAGAGCTAGTATAAGTATAAGACTTTGTATAAGAGTCTAAATATGCCTAGCCTACGCTTTATATGCACCTTCTTAATTGCTCCTCACTTAACAAATCTAAGTAGACATAACGAGTGGCTGTGAGAGGGAGAGAGGGGGTGACGCATACACATGTATAAGAGTATACCACGAATGTATACACGGTGAGCTTTTTAATGTTAGAAAGAGTTTGCATGCATTCGCTTTTTGGCTGCGGTTGATGCTGCTGCTGCTGCTGCTGTTATCGTTATCGATATACATAGAGATGTTAATTATTATCGCAATCGCAATCGCAATGCACACGCAACAGGGACAATGACAACAAATACATACATACATACATACATAGATAAACAAGCAAAGATATATATATGTACATACATATGTTGTAATTATTATAAATTACATTAAATGCTAGAATAACGCACATGAGACTATATTGTATGTGTAAATGGAATAAAATGCAGCTGCATTCAATCAAAGGGAGAGAAAATAATAATAAACGACAACAAGCCAACACGATTACGATAACTAAGTGAGTCGATAGAAAAACACACACATACGAAAAGAACAAATATTTGGTGTTAATTGAATCGAATTGATATCGAAACACAATGCAAATATATATACATACATTGAATATATATATTTATATAAAAACAAACAAAATGCAATATGATTTTATTGTTGGTTTCTATATATTGTTGTGTTTGTTGTTGTTTATTAATAGTTTTTAATAGTTTGAATCGTTTGGCTGCTGTTGTAGTTGTTACATTAGAATTGGGTGGGTTTGGGTTAGTCCAGTAATAATTCGTTACCAGTGCGATTTCAGTGATGCGACTCATTCTTCTGGACTTGGTCGATAGGCTGCGCTTGAGGCCATCAATATTTTGCTCGAACAACTATCGATTTGTTATCGAGTGATCAACAGAAAATTTGGTTTTGTTTGTATTCATGTGTTTCGATCGTTTTTTTTTTTTTTTTTTTTTTTTTTTGTAAAATAAACAATTTATATATTTTCGGTATTTTTCAGTATTTTGCGGTATTTTTGTATATTTAAGATATGTAAGAAAAAGAAAAAAAGGTACGTATATAATCAAGTTGAAGAAAAATAAGAGAACAAAATAGGTAGAGTAGAGGAAGAAGAATAATGCGCTTAACCTAAATGCAAAAACATAGGATATATATGTATGTAAATTTAGTTAAGTATCTAAGATATAAAAAGCTAAATGAAGCCGATTTATAGAACTTAAACAGGAAATAGAAAAGTACAGTAAACACTCGATAAGAAAGAAATTTTGAAAATGAATTCAGAAATGAGTTATAAAACGTAACAGATTTAGCTTAGCGAGTGCTCACTGTAGTTGTGTGCGGCTTAGCAGCTGGAACACGTGTACAACTGTTAAGCGGATTAACTGATTATCTTATTTAGATAGTGTATAAATATAAATAATATATTATAGAGAATACAAAATAAAGCAGTTATTATGCTGGGTGTGTGAGCAGTGTGTGAGTCACAGTGGCGTGTGTGTGTGTGATTGAGGGGGGCGTTCGGGTGTATAATAAGGGGTTTTCCTTTTAGAGACAATTGCGCAAGAAGAGGGACTCATACTCAGCGAGTACGGCGGGGAAGAAGGGAATACTTAGAAGGGTATACATAGGTAGTGCTCGAATATGGGGAACTTAAGTGGTAGATATATATGTATATATATATAGCGATTTGTATTAAATACTTTATGGAATAGTGATTTTCTTTGGGTGTGAGACTCTCCGGAGCCCTATACGTTATGGCTAAACATACTGACTAACATAGTGGTATATATGGTATAGTTGTAATAATAGTAATGCCTAGCAGTATCGGGTGTATAGATTCCACATGGACGGGCGGCGCCAGGGACGCCGACACTTACCATTTGATTGAAGAATGGATGTTTTAATACTTCCTTAACGGTGATACGTTGCGCTGGATCAACGACTAGACATTTACGTATCAGATCTTTGGGATCCTCTGTATGGAATATAATGATACATTGCTATAATTTATGTATGCACGCATCGGCGAAATATTATGGACCTGACCTGAAATATCGGCCCATTCGGGCGAGGTGAAACTGTATTTGCCCTCCATGATGTTGCGCAGCATCACCATCTGCTTGCGATGCCAGAACGGGGGACAGCCGACGAGCAGAGTGAACATTATGACGCCACAGGCCCAACTGAAAAGCGCATCAAATATATGTAAATATATACGCGAATCAATAGTAACTATGCCGTTGCTTACATGTCCACTTCCTGCGAGTAGCCCGGGGAACCCTCGAACATGTTGCACTTGAGTGTCTCCGGTGCCAAATAGCCGGGAGTGCCGCAAAGATCTGTTGAGAGTAACAGTTATAGTAGATGCTATTCAAATGTACTTTATAATATAGATTAGAGCGAAACAATGAGTTAGTGAAAGAGATAGGCATATGCAAACACCTTGAAATGGTCTGTTTATAAGAGTTCTAGCACCCTTGCTTAGATATAGATCAACTAAGATTCAGTTCAGTTGAGAGAAAACTAAAGAGGTCCTAGAACTTATAAGAAGTTTATCTAATTATTGTGCAATACAACTTTGTAATGATTAATTGCAGCATGATATTGTATCGTTTCTTGAAGTTTCTCTTTTATGTAGCTCCAAATATTTCTCAGCAAGTACTTTAAAGAGCTAAGACAACTAGAGTGTTATGTATTTGGACATCCACTATATATATACATATATATATATATAAGAGTGAGTAAATTGTACACTTAGAATAATGCTTAGATTTAGAGCAGACATTTAGATCTGAGACATACAATAGATAAAGCTCATAAAATATACAAAACGTATGAATATAACATATTCCATTTCTTTTCCTTTAAATGTTATATCTTTCAAGACTAGGATCTATAGGAATTCATGTAGAGTTTGTAAAATCTAGACAAATTATGAATATAACAAGCACACTCCACATCTTCGTTGCCTTATAGCCTTATTGGTTACCTGCACTACACCTTCTCGATTGCAAATGATAAAGAATATATAGTTTCCTACAGCTTAGCATTCATCCTGTTTTGCATTTATCCTCATAGGTTTTCCCATTCTTATTCTCAGCCTTTAAGTCATTCACTTCTTCTTTTTCTTGTTCCCCTTCTACTGCTGCTGCTGCTGCTTCACCTGTAAGTTTCTCGCCCTCGCCCAGCTGCCGGGCGAATCCAAAGTCTGTGATCTTCACGTTGTGATTCTCGTCGAGCAATATGTTCTCGGGCTTCAGATCGCGATGCACGATGTTTTTGCCGTGTATATACTCGACGCCCTCGAATATCTGCCGCATAATGGTGCGTGTCTTCTTCTCGGAGAGCGTCACCACCGATGTCAGATAGTCGAACAGTTCGCCCTTGGGGCATAGCTCGAAGACGAGAAATACAAATGCATCCGATTCAAATACATCCTGCAAATCAACTGCAAGACACAGAGAGAGAGAGAAAGAGAGAGAGAGTTAGAATTTGTATAACTGTATGGATATAGATATTCTGGAATAGTTACTTATGTAGGGATGTCCCATCACTTGGCGTAAGATTGAGATTTCCTGCCTGGTTGCTTCGAGCATATGATATGGATTCGTTTCGCCCGATTCCGTCGTGGCGCCCAGATCGATAATTTTCGCTGCAAACTCTTTGCCCGTCTCCTTCTCAATGCAGCGACGCACCGTCGAACTGATGCCCCTGTGAGGATGAGTTCATATATACAATATGAAAGACATACATATGTATATAATCCTATAAAGTTACTTTAACTATAGTCCTACATTAGGCCTAGTCATTAAAGAACTAACACAGCTTCGAATCACGCATTCTCTAGTCGCTTTGCAGTCTTGATCGGAATGCACATTGTATAAAGATTTGGACTATCTAAATCAGATAAGATCTATGCAAGTGCGCATTAGAGCTTTACGAAATGTTTATCCAGCCGATGAGTCTTGTAATTCGTAAACAGATGGAAGGAGGGGGAGAAAAGATAGACTATATATGAGTCCGAAGGGAGGAGCTAGATATATAGAGAAAAGATAGACTACAAAGAAGATATAATCTGCGAACGCATTTTCAAGTTCAATTCAAGGTGATTTTCGTAGAGCTATCCTAAAAGAAAGTTAGATCAATCAGCCGTCTTCGACTATTTGTCTTTCTCTGTTTCGGTTTGACCTCATTTCAACTTTGTTTTCTAGTTCCTAGCTTGCTTGATTCCCATGCATTTCTTGGAGCATTACGCGACAGTTCACACGTCGCGTCATGTTCCCACTGTCACCCAATGGAACAGGCCATACAGCTTTGAGTCATAGCTCAACAGCTCATAAAAAAAAAAAGAAGAAAAATTAATAAATAAAAAATGTAGAAAAAATGGCAATGCAAAAACATTTATAATGAAATAAACAAAGTTTAGAATTCTGCATTGTCAACAGAAACAGGAAGAACAAGCAACAATTGCAAGAAGTAAATAAATAATGAAACTTAACTATAGATTCAGGTCGAAACGTCGAATGCTCTATGAGGAAGGAAATGAAACGAACCGGAATTGGATCACAAAGTGTGATTAAAACAGTCTTAACTGAGAGCGAAATCAAAGAATGAATTAATCAGTCATTACTTGTATAGAAAACTATTAGAATTATTTTCGACTCGCAAGAAAAAAACTGAAACTAGATTAAATCGTCAAAAAGATTTTGTGAAACAATCACTCAATTCTCAATCGAGTCACATAAGCCCTAAGCTAAACAATTCCATCTGTAATTGGATCTAAAATTATTATATTTGTGGCAGTTTTAAGAACTAGACATTCAATCAGTAAGTTATTGAAGAAAACCAAATCAAAGTTTCGAATCACAGATACTTGTTTGGAGCCAGATAAAAAGCGGAGGCTCATTAAGTTTCTAGAACTACTTAGCTATTCAATCTACAAATCCTACAAAAGGAAATTCTATATGGTTCTAATCACAGATCCTTAGAATCGACAGTATTTGGAACTAGACACTAAGCTAAACTGAATCCAGGTGTTTTGCGCTAGTCAATCAATCAATCATGTAAAGAAGAACTATTAAATTAGTTCGAATCACGATGATGGGTTTCGAGTGTAAACAGTAGAAATTTGACATGAATATGTACATACATACATATATTCAATCGTATACATTTGAATTCTACTTTGACTGATATTCAGTATTATTTATAGACAATATGTAATAAATACTTATAGTTGCATTGGTTGAGCAACCAATTTTGTAGACGTTTTCTTTATCTCTTTCAACTAAATATTTATAAATGTTAATAGTAATCGATATATATGTATGTACATGTATCTAATTGATTGGATATTTGATAAGAGAACCCGATAAATGAAAAGAACTATGCATTTAAACTAAAGTCTCTAGATTAAACTCAAAATAACTAACAGCATTTCCGAGCTAATTTCAACTAGAAAATATCAGATAAGATTAGCGAGTGATCACTGTACTGCACAATGGCAGCATTGCTTGCATTCTTCTATGTTTTGCATAACTCAGAAAGCTTTGCTTCGAGCGCGACATAAGATAGTATAAGTCAGCGTATAAGACTTTCTGTTTATGTTTTCGTCAATTCACGACTCTTATACTAATTAGCTTACCTGCCCAGTATTTCTTTGGGCTCATATTTGGCATAGAAGCCCTTGGCCGCATCCTTATCGGGCAGCAGATCATCCTCCTCGTCTTTGGCCATTAGATCGAGTGAAATTTTGGCGACGTTCTCCGGCGACGCTGTGGCAACACTTTATTTCTTTTTTATCGTTGTTGTTGCTGCAGTCGTTGTTGTTGTTGATTGTAATCCAAATCCGCACTTGGGTTATTAGCTAAAGATTTCGATACCCCAATAATCCCCCGCACTGTTCAATCCCAAGTTCTTCAACCGAGTCTTCCTCCTGTTCTCTTTGGTGTGCGCGCTCGCTCTCGCTCTCGCTGTCTCTCTCACTGTTGCGCTCTCGCTCTTTGGCGTGTTGCTATTTTTATAAACGAATCGACGCGATGCGATGCGATCAGTGCACGAATTGAATCTGTTCCGTTATGTGCCGACAACTTGCGACTGAATGTCCGCTGCTGGCGGCTGCGTCGCTGCCTTTTCTCTTCTTTACTTTTAATTACCAACAAATCGGTGGCGTTGGCGTTGGCGTCGCTGCTGCGCCGTCTGAGAGTATAGCTGTTGTGCCGGTGTTTTGCAGCTCTGGCTGGTGCTGACTTTGTATAAGAAGAAGCAGTAGCAGTATCAATTGTTGTTGTTGTTGTCGTTGATATTGTTGTTGGCTGTATAAGTTAAATGTGGGCTGCTGCTGCTGGCGCTGCTGTTGTTGCCCTCTCATTCCCACTCGTTGGCTCGGTCGCACTCAGCTGTTGTTACGGCTGCCGCTGCGGCTGCTGATTTAATTAATAACGAATGCCAGCTACAACAAATCGATTTAAACAGAACAAAATACATAAAAAACACAAAAAAAAAATCAAATCAAATAAAATAGAATTAACATTTTTTCCTTAGTTCTGCGCTTATAAATGATTACACAACGCATAGCCCAATAAACGGTGACAAATGCGTTCACATGCTTAATTACATGCACTCACACTTACACTCCCTCACACACGCACGCACGCAAGCCACCCCCCGCTGACTGGCTGCCTCTCACTCTCTTTCACTCACAATCTTTGGCGTTTGTTTTGATCGGATTAATGCACATTTACTAGCACTGGGACATGGCCATCAGAGAAAACCGAGCTCAAGCGCTGCGTCTCCGCTGACCGCGACCACTGCCTCAGCTGCTCTTGCAGACGACGACGGCAGCGACGTCGCTACTTTGCTTGCGTGTTTTTGTTGCCGCAGGTGAATTTTAATAGCGTGGTTGTTGTTGTTGCTGTTGCTCATTTTCATTTACCATATATTGAATTTCATTATCATTTTTTTTTTTGCTCTATTTTTTGGGGGCTCGTTGGCCAACACTAGGGGGTCAGTGCAAATGCTGCAACTGTGGCAGATCTCAATTCGAGGTTTGCTCTCCTTTTCTAGCGCACACAGCACAACACTAATGGGGCAGCAAGCAAGCAGGCAGGCAGGCAGCCAGACAGACGCACTGTCTCCGCCTCTAGCGGGTACATTTCAATGTCAACTAAGGTTAAAAGTAATACTGTTGGCCAGGGGAGTTTGCATTGCACATACACCGGGCGCACGAACAGCTGCTGGCGTGTCGAAACTTAGCGGGCATAACTATCTCTGAGTTGTATTTTGTAATATTAAATAGGCAAAACAAAACCCTGTATTTTGAACACAATCACAATACTACCGAAACAACTACAAGTACCAAGAGTTAAGCAGCTATCGATATCGAGTGCACATGCACCGATGCCGATATGGTTGCGCAAGCAACCGCTAATGTTATCGCATGCATGCGATATCCAGCATAAGCGATATCTGACAACACGGCCAGGGTTGCCACTATGGATAGAGGAAAACTGTTGAAATTTGAATTCTAAATTTGAATTTCTTTGCAATTGTTATGTTTGTTTTTTTTTTTTCGTTTATTTGACATACAAGTATATTTACGTGTTTATATGTTGTTTTTTTTTTTTTTTTTTTTCGAATGGAATACAATTGTATAAAATATTAAATAGTCGCTAAGGTGGTCTTGTAATAATTATGAGGCAAATGTATATAAACTTTGCTGTTTTTCTTTTTTTTTTCAAATGAAGCCGTTTTTGTATTTTAAAGTTCGAAAGTTGATGAGAAACAATTTTGTTTTTATTTTTGTAAATTTTTGTTGCTTGTTTTTTTTTTATTTTATTTTATTTTTTTTTATATTTTACTTAATGCTTATGGTTTATTAATACTCCACAATGGGGCTTGATGTGGCTGTTATTTACCTGTGGCTCAACCTCGGTGTTTACAATATTTTTTTTTTAATTTTTTGTTTCCTTTTTAAAGTACACAATCAAAAGTAAACATATCATATATATATATATATATATATATATATATTTATATATATATATATTTATATGTAAAGAGACGCACTAGAAAAAATATATATAAATCGATTACAAAAATACAAATAGACTTGCCAAAAAAAAAAAAAAATAATAATAATAATAACGGTTGCTCAGTGCCAAAGATACATTACAATAATATATATATAATATTATAGCATTTTGTTTACATATATATATATATAATATGCATGTATATTTCAGACAATATATGTATATATATATGTATAAAAAAAAAATTATTGATTTTGCTCTTCGCAAACGAATTTTAGGCCTACGACTTATAAATAATATCTATGTATATATACGTATTTTCATTTTCTCAATTTTTTCAGGATCAGGACCGAAACAGAGTGTGGGGGGACACGCTTAAGTTCGCTTCGGGGTTTCAGTACAATAAATCAGTTTTCTGAGTGCCTTCGCTATAGACAATGCCGCCCGCTGTTAGAAAGTCATCGACATCGTCATCTGCTCCAGCCGCATCCTTGGCATCCTTGACTCCGCTCTCGCCGTGTTCACCATCCTTGAGCAGCCCTTCGCTAATGCCCACAATGCTGCCGTTGCCATTTAAGCCGCTGCTGTTGTTGCTGCCACCGTTTGTGGCAACAGCGCTGGGGGAGCGGGTCACGCCCAGCTGAAACAAGCTGTCCATGGGCGACGCCTTGACGGGGGTGTAAAAGCCCAAAGCTGTAGAGCCTGTAATTGAGAGATCGATTAATCCAAATGGAATTGACTTTCACAGCTAAACGATTAATTACTATAGCCAAATTGATTGATTTAGTAGCAGAGTGTGTGAACCAGTGTTGCATAATGTGCAAATTAAAGTGAAACAAATTTCAGAGTGTCAGTGTGAGAATGCGTGTGAGTGTGATTGTGTGAGCGAGTCTGTTTTTTTTTTTCAATTGAGGTTAGTTACCTTAGCAGATTAATATGAATTGGCGATAAGTTTAGTTTTTGTTTGTTTTTTTTTTTTTTTTTTTTGTATTGGTTTTATTAGGCTTCAGTTCGGCGTTAACCAACACCGTGAAAAGGGTGTTTGTTGTTGCTGTTGCCGATGTTGTTGTTGTTGTTCTGATAGTTTTTGTTGTCAGGCTGACAGCAGCGCTTCAGTGTGCGAGCGAGAGCGTGAGAGTGCGAGAGGAAGAGACGTTGCTTTGCACCTGGTTTGGCCGCCTCACTTGGTTTTCATTTGATTATTGATGCATATACATATACATATATGTACGTATGTACACATACATATATGCATTTGCATATGTATATCATATTATGATTATTTTTTGTATTATTATTATAGATATTATTTGTAAGTATTGTTATTAGTTTTAAATAATATCTGCAAAAGAAATTAGTAAAACACAAGAGAGGGAAAGAGTGTGAGTGAGTGAGAGGGGGATACAGAAGAAAAAAAACGGAATTCTTGTTTAAATAAAGTTAATATTAGTTATATATAGAGCTATACGAAAAGTGCCAGGCAATTATTAGTATTATATATACATATATATACATAGATGTGAGCTACATTGAATTATGTGTGCTGCAGCCAACTTAGTGCATATGCTATATGTATGTTTATTCAGTGCTGCCACATCTTTGAAATATTGAAGATGTTAGTGAAACAATTTTGAGAAATGAAAACATTTAGTCAAGTAGAAGGTGCTTATATTACTTTGAAAAGCAGGAACAACAGTGCAATAGTTAGGCAGCGAGTGGCCAGGTAACTCGTTATTTCTGAATAACAGGAAGTGCTTCGGGGGGTAAGTTATCAATTAAAAATAGCGAGTGGCGAGTGGGGAGCAACGAGTACAGAGCACTAAGTGCCTTTTGCGCGTATTCTTTAAAGGCTTGAGGAACCAAGTGTGTGCGAGAATGGGCCTTTACCATAGCAGGGAGTAACAAGTAACGTTTAGCTACCAGCGAGTTGCAAAATATGTCGAGCAAGCCAGTAAGCGTAAGGGCAACACAAATCGAGCGAGTAACGAGTAACGAGTAACGAATAGCCATTGAGGAGTAACTAAAAGCTATTCACCGCACGTATTTTTGTGATTTTACCAAAGCAGGAGCTGGGTACCGAATATTACTACATGTACCAGGGTCTGGTCCACAACCAAACCGAGTAGCGAGTGAGTTGTGCAATACAGTTAAATCAAGATGGATGTTTAAGTAAGCTCCCCAGGAGGTACAAGTAACGAGTAGCGACTGAAGAGACAACAAGTAACTGGGTCTATCTGTTTACTAGATCTATACAAATATGCAAGGATATTGGATCTGGGCCACAACCATAGCGAGTGACGAGTAGTGTAGCAGCTCGTTATGTTTTAACCAATTGGAACCTAGGAATAGGGCTGGATAAGTGGATAAGCTGGATAAGTACAAAATATGTATCCTGAACCGCACTGGAATCGGGTCTGGGCCACAACCATAGCGAGCAGCGAGTGCACAGGACGAAGGACGTTGGAGCAGGGCTTACACAACGAGTACAAATAAAAAGCTTGAGTTTGCCTACGTTTCACAGGAGACAGGATGGAACGCAGAGCAAAGATAGTTTAGACATAGTAGAGCGTGTTGCCTGGAATGCGAGCCTGCAGCAGGGCGTTGGATGCGTTGGGTAGCGCTAGCGAAGACGACGACGATGACGCCGACGACGACGACGACGACGAAATTGACGACGGGGATGACGTCGTTAGGTTGTGGGTAGCTAAGGGCAGACTGGCGCGACGGCGACTCAAGCAACTTCCATAGCTGCAGGCAGTTGTTGTTGTTGTTGACGTCGTCGTTGTTATCGTTGTTGGTGTTGTTGTTGTTAAAGTGTGTTTAGTATATTTACTCTGCAGCTGTTGCTGTTGCAGTTGCAGTTGCAGGTGCAGTTGCGGCTTGGCGGCATGCGAGAACGAGGCAGCTTTGCGCTTAGCCAGATGTGTTACAGGAGGCACTGCTTCATTTTGAAGAAAGCACGCATACTGCGGCTTTAATAGAACCGAAGGCCTACGACGTTGTAGCTGTGGTTGCTGCTGTTGTTGGTGTTGCTGCTGTTGCTGTTGTTGCTGTTGTTGGTGTAATTGCTGCTGCTGCTGCTGATGCGGCTGCTGAGCGTCCATTGGCTGTGGTTGAGACTGTTGCAAGATAATACCCCTCCCTAAACTTGGGTAATCTGCAAATATGCGTGATCCTTAAATAGAAAGCCTAACAGCTGATGCTGTGTATTTGGTGCAAGGGGCATAGTTGGGGCTGCAGTGGGGCGGTAACTGGAGATAGCTAGATAGTTGGGCGTGGTTGTGAAGGGGGGTGCCTTGCTGCTTGAGTAGCTCAACGTAAGTGCACAACACCCACCTGAAGAGCTGAATTAGTTTTCGGAATCTTTTGAGCAGCTGCCGGCCAGGAGGCAGCGCCAATTGCCAGCAGCAGCATGCAGCCCTGGCATGACCTAGACAGCAGTCCCTAGAAGACATGCTAGTTGAATTGCAGTTAGCGGCAATCGCTAAGTTAACTGTAACAGTGGCCTTTTCTGTAAAGTGCAGAGATATGTTGTTGTTTTTGCTGTTCTTGCTGTTGCTGTAATCAGCAGGCATGCATATGCAATTGGATCGTATGCGTGCTCATGTGTGTGTTGAGTATGAGTAGGTGTGGTGAGTATGCTATAACAGGATGCTGCGTGCGTGTGTAAGAGAACGTGTTAATGTGTATATTGATGGCTGTCAATTTGAGTCCCCCGCACAGATGGCGCCAATAAAAAGTGTTAAAACTCAAGAGCTCAGCACTACGACTAAGACAGATCTATATACGTATGCATATTTTAATATACATACATACGAGTGTGTATATATATATATGACACAGAATAAAGGCAAAGATATAGTGAGAGAGACAGAGACAGATAGTGACAAAGACAGAGAGAGAGAGAGAGAGAGAGGCAGTTGCGGCTCTTGGTAAGCATGCACACGCATACACACACACACATTTACATATGTGTGCATGTGTATGTGTGTATGTATATAGGGTGTATGTACATGACAGGGTTGCCACACTCACCTAATGGTAAATTCCCCAGCATTGCGCTGGTCGCCGACGTTTTATGCGACGTCGAGGATGTTGTCGATGCTGTCGGAAGCTCAATTATCTCATCAACTGTTACATGATGATGCTGTTGCTGTTGCTGCTGCTGTTGCTGCTGATGCTGCATGCGTAGATGCTCCTCGTAGAACAGCTGATGATGCTTGCTCACATTACCGTAGGGATCGGCATACGGCTGATCGTCAACGGTTTGTGATGCCTCGGAGGGATATTCAAACGTTGAAGTTAACGTATCGTTAAATTGTACGCGGAACTGTAAAAAAAAAAAAAACATAAAAGTGTATTATGTATCTTGTATATACTTTAAATGTAAATTATATACACACATATGTATATACATACGAATACATAAATCTATGTATGTAAGTATGTTACATATGTTATGTATATATACATATGATATCTGTCACATTGATGAAACGCACCCACGCCCAAACCTACCTAAACCTATCCCCCTGCCCCATGACACGCTTCACCCCTATGGAGAGATCCCCAACAAAAGCCAGTTTTAATGCATTTTGATTAATAGCGACGGCACAAATAAATAAATATGATAACGCAACAAGGAAATGAAAAAAAAAAATACACATAAATACAATCAACAATAACAATAAAACTAGTTAGAATAGTTTAATGCTGCTTGTAGTCGCCAGCTGAAATACCCTAACATATACCTGCTTATGTAAGACTATTCTCAGTTTCATTTTCTTATCTGGGCATTAACGATTATAGAACTTGACTGCTAATAAAAAATATACATACATATACGACGTGTTTAGTCATTAAATGCTCTCTCTTGCTCCTACTCTCACACTTCCTGGTTTTCACTTGTCGCACACATAGTCAAATATCCTCTCATCAGTTAAGCGCTTCAACTAACATAATAGATTAACAGCATGTTAACAGCGCTAATAGCATGTAAACAATGTATAATTTACAGCGAACAGTTATACCTATGCTTTTACCGCTCTCTTGTGCTGCTTGAGATGAGCGTGTCGAAGAGCAAAGCATAAAAATGATAAACAACCAACAACAAAGCAAATGAAAGTGGCTCAAATAAATTTTCGTAAGCTTCTTTATGCCCTTAATACAAGAAGCGAGCAAAACAACATTTTCGACAATAGGAAAACAAAAACACACAAAAAAGGAAATTTTTATAAAAAAAAGTTTAAATAAAATAAATAAAACACTGACCCCATGAGTTTTAAGAAATAATTGCTGTTAATTGTTTTGCATCAGTTTGTTCGTTTGTTGCTTTTTGTTTTTTAAAGCGATTAAAAGCTAAACGAAAGTGAAATTAAGGCCAATATGCTGTAGCAATTTAAATATATGTATGTATGTATATGTATATATAAGAAACAAGAACAAGCGGCAGATTACCACAAATTGATAAATCTAGTACAGTGAAAGCACGCTTAAGTGCACAGCGAACAGTTATGAGATGCTCAATTTGCAAAATGATCAAATATTATCCATTAGTTCTTCGATTTCTTTATAATTTTATTAATAAAAAAAAACTAAAATAGTTTTATCTGATTGGACGCGGTTTCCATTAATTCATATTATAATACTCTACAAATTGATTTGATATGCGATAAGACTCTGTTTTCATTACAATGCGACAGAATCTTCAATCATAAAAAAATAGAATCACCGACTTCGTTACAATTAATATTGCTAGCCCTCACACACACACAGTTGCACTCACACTGTACAACAAAAATAATCTTATCTTATCCTTGCCAAACAACAAACAAAAAAGAACCTGCACAATCAGAAAATACTCAAGTATTTTGGTATACTGTTAGTCATGCCTTACGTACTAACAGTTGTTTTACGTACTATGATATATGTGTGTATGTGTGCATACAAACATATGTATGCATTAGTCACGAAGAGGCATATATGTAATTGACTATGAAATGAAATGCATTTCCGCATGTGTATACATATGGAAGTGTGTGTGGATGATGAAGGTGAATGTGTGAGGGACGAGCGGGGGGCTGTTTACACTCACCGATGAATCTTTGGGTTTCTGTCGTATGCTGGACTTGCCGTCGATCACAATATTCGCATTCTCGAACTCCACATCACAGGGCGACGGCGGACACATGGAGTAATCATCGTAGTCCGTGTCTGTCGATGTCTCCACCGAAAGGTCGCCCAATAACACGAAGCCCGGTTCATTTGGCTGGAAAGTGAAAATTAACGAAAAGTTCGAATCAAATGAAATATCTTAAAAGCTCAGTTTGTAGATAGCCAGAGGGAGAGAGAGAGAGAGAGAGGAAAAGAGCGATGGAAGGGAGTAGACTTGTTTCGAGGCCTATATCATTTGCTCTGAATCACAGCTGTCCCATTTCTCGCCATGTCGGACACAGAGCCTAATGGACGGACCATACATGCACACATACATACATACATATGTATACCAAACAAGAGATAATAAACTTCAGGCACAGATAACAAAAAAAAAAGCACATGAATACATATATGTATGTACATATGTATGTATGTATATACATACATATATACATGAATACATAGAGACCAGCAAGAGCTACATCAACAGCGCAACAACAAACATAACAAGAACAACATAAGGCATAAAGCAAAAGCAACCAGAATTGAACGTCAAAAAAGAATTGACAAAATTGAGTTCAGAGCGGCACAGAAACGGGTTTACTATTGTCAATAGCAAGCGCGAAAGAGCGAGCGCTTGTTTTGCACATGAAAGGCAGAGTGGGAGCGCGTAATAGGCAGAGAGACAGAGAGAGCAGCAGCAGGCGGCTTTGTGTTGAGCAGAGCACTTTTATTCAACACAGCTGCGTTCAAAAACAGCTGTGTAAGCCAAAGCGCCCTGCAGACGTCTCTCCCCTCTGATTCAACCTCTTGCAACGGCAACTCACCACAACACCAAAGAGCTTCAACATGCGCTCCGCTCGTTCAATGCTCTCCGTCATAAGTCATAATATATCTTTGTCTGCTTTAGCCCATGTACATACATGCATATGTATGAATGTGTGTATGCGTATATTTATATGTACATGTGTATGTATGTACATATGTATGAACGTAGTAGCAGGAAGCAAAGAACAACTGAAGAAATATCGTAATATGTGTATACATATGTACACACATAGGTACATCTGTATGTATATTGACATATGCATACATACATACATATGTGTATGTTTGTATGTACAAGAACGGGTTTTTGCAATGCAATCGCAGGCAACAAGAGGAAGAATTTGCCAATCGCAGCAGCAGCAGCAACGGCGCGTCCAACACTTCTTTTTTAATGTTAAACAAAGAGTCGGGAATATACACACCCATTTAACTCTATGAATGTAGTATGTTTGCATGCTTGGAAATTGATCAACACAACATTTGCATAATTCGCAATTTATCGAACACTGTGTTAAGCATATCTGAGCAATTTCCATGCTCAGAAGTCACGCGCCCTGCTCAGAAGTCAAGCTTGAGAAAGCTCAGACGACGGCATTGCGGCCTCTCACATGGGGTGCGCATCACTCTTGAACATTTAGAAGGTCACTCGGAAAGCCGCGTCTGCGTCACGCGTAGTACACACACATGTACATATGTATGTATGTATTTATGAAGGTGCATACATATGTATGTATGTATGTATACACTCATATAAGGAATTGAATTTCAGATGCTTTCATGCGATATTTAACATTGCAACTAGAGCTGGCAACTTGTTGTGATTGCTTATAATAAGCATTTTTTGTAACAAATTGAAAGTCAATAAACAAAGAATTATTACACACATGTTCTCAGAATTAACTTATAAAATGTACACACATTTCGTGTGCAAAATTAGCACGTTGCCATCTCTAGTTGGAATTAAAACTGTTTCATAGACAACAGGATTCGCTTGATGTGACATTTTATAGCTTAGCTTTCAATGGAAGCGCAAAACAGTGTTTTGACATTCTTAACATTTTGTTGCTATTGTTGAACTTTCCAAAATGCGCATGATCATCTTCCATGCTCTCTCACTCGCTGTTGGCTTCTTTCTTTTTCACTCTCTCGCTCTCAGTTGGTGGGCGCTTTGTTTCGCATTTGTTTATATGGCAAGCGGAAAGTACAAGCCACAAACAAAAGTTGTGTATGTATTGGGGGCCTTGTTAAGCCAAGTCTGTGTGCGTGTGAATGTGAGTCCGTATGTGTGTGTGTTTGTGAGTGAGTGTGTGTTCAAGGGGGCTTGCAAAGATTAAGAAGAAATATAATAATTCATACAGAAAATAAGCATGAATAATGCGCCGCGGCGCCGCATTCCAGGCATAGCTGGGCAGCACTGGCCTTTGTGTATGTGTCGGTGCGAGGGAGAGGAGGTGGTCGTTTGCTGATAAGCAATGAAAGCAATAGCAAACAGCTGTCTAGGCCAACGTAACGGGGTGTGGTGGGATGTGTGCTGTGTTACTCACCTTTGGCAATTCCCGTTTACGTCTGTAGATCACAACATCGCTTTCAATATAATCTGGCACCTCCTTGGTGCTCTTCGAAAAGTTGAACACCATGGAGGTGTTGTTGTCCGCATGGGAGCTGCTGCCTACGCCGCTGCTTCCATTGGCGCCACCTGTCGGCTGACGGCGCTTGCGCAACGGCCAAATGGGCGAAATGCCGCTGCCCGCTGCGTCCGTTTCGCAGCCATCCTTGGTGTTTGTATTTATCACGGTATCCAGACTAGTTGCTGCTGCTGCTGCGGCGGCGGCGGCAGCTGCATCTGCAGCCAACGCTGTTGACTTTTTCATCTCATTAATACGATTCTTCTCAATCTCGCGACTGGTCAGCGGCGTACCGCATCCGGAACTGGTGCTCGAATTATTCAGCAGCGGCCTGATGACACCAATTTGCTTCGTTGTTGTTGCTGTTGCTGTTGCTGCTGCCGCTGCAGCTGCTGTGGATTCACTGTTATCGCTTCTACGTTGCGGAAGCTTTCGACTACTGGAACTCGTGCTGGAAGCGTGTGCGTTCTCTTGCAAGGCGACAGCAAATGAACGCTGGGCGCTGCCGCCAACGCCAGCGCCTCCTGCTTCATCCAGCTGCTGCGCTGCCGTCGACGCAGCTGCTGTTAACTTATCGCCATTGCAAACATCGTCACCGTCAATTTCAGCCTCAGCTGTTGCTGCTATGTCGCCGTCGCCGTCGCCGTTGCCATCGCCGGCGTCGACGTCATTTTCGTTGCCTTCGTCGTTCGCTTCGTCTCTGGTGCCGCCGTCGTCGTCCCCGTCATCGGGCTCGTCAGTTGCCGCCTGCGTGCGCTGCTGATCGCTGACTAAGCGCTGATTGCTGCCGCCCGCACCCACCCCAACGCTGGCCTCTGGCTGCGCTACCGTTGCCGCCGCCGCAGTCGCCGATGAGCTTTCCAAGTGTATGCGTTCCAGCATTTTGCTTATGTTCGTCACAGGCGAATCGTAGGTTTCCAGCTGCCTGGGAATGATGTCTGGAACGACGGCACTGGCGACGCGCTGCTTGGGCGTCGATGCAGCGAAACCTGCTCCAGTCGACGGTGTTGTGATCGCAGCGGCGCCGCCATCCCGCTTGATGCCGCCGAGTGTGCTGCTGCTTGGCGGCTTCTGCTCCTTGATGATCGACTTGTAGTTGGCCACTTTGCTGGCAACTCCGCCGACGCCGTTGCTGCGCTGGGCGGCGCGCGGTCGTCGGTTGGCGCTCGCTTCGAACATCTTGAGGGTCTGCTTGACCAGGTCCGGAGGCGGACGTTCGGTGTCGTCGATGATGGAGGTCAGACGCTTGGGCGGCGTGGCGTCGGTGCCGCTGTGCAGTCGCTCGCGAGCATTGTGAATCTTATCCTCGATGCTGACGCAGGTGGGCGTGCCAGGGGCAGTGATTGTAGCTCCAACTCCACCGCCAGCTGCCGCGCTGCCTGTTCCAGTGACAGCAGCTGCCATAGCGCTGCTGTTAACCACAGTCGATGCCTGATAGCTGGCGCGCTGCGTATTCCAAGGTGACTTCTCGCAGAGCAGAGCTTCGACAGAGCGAGCGCGTTTCATTACTTCGTTGCCGCGCTTAAAGTGGCGCGAACGCAGCCCGTTACCGTTAAGCGGCGACGTCGGCGTCGGCGACTGCACTGACTGTTGCTCCTGCGTCACCCGCTGCTGCTGCTGCTGCTGCTGGTGGTGTTGCTGCTGGCGTAGCTGCTGCTGTTGATGCAAGATATTCACGCTTTTAATGTAACCGCTGCTGCTCGCTGGCTTGGCGCTTAGTATGGGGGGCGCTGCAGCGCTGCGCGTTACATTCACGTTGACTGCAGCATTGACTGCGCCTGCATCGCTGCTTACTTGCTGTTGCTGCGGATGATGATGATGATGATGCTGATCATCCTCGACGTCGTCGTCGTTGCGATCGAGCAGCGTATTGAGGCTGGTGGAGCGCTGCAGGCGCTGCTTTTGGCTCTGTTGGCGTGACTCGCAGCGCAGGGCTAGATTTAGATAGCGGCAGCGCAGCTTGGACACAATGCCGGGGCCATAGCTGAATTCCTCAGTTTGATCGACGGTATCCAAGAGCGTTGGCAGCGCACCAACACCGACGTCCAGGTCGGCGTCGGCGCTCTTTAAATGCAACTGTTGTTGCTGATGATGATGGTGTTGATGATGATGATGATGACGCTGTTGGCCATTTTGTGTGGTTGTCTTTTTCATTTCTTGCATGGCGACCATTGTCGTTTTTACCGCTACTTTTGTGGGCGACGCGGCCGTTTGGCGTTCCAATTGCTGGTATTGCTGTTGCTGTTGCTGTTGCTGCTGTTGATTTTTAATGAACTTGTTGCTCTGCAATTTATCGGATATTTTAGTTTTACAATTTTTATCAATTATAATTGGCGTAGTGTTGCTAAAATTATGTAGCGCTGCTTCAGCAACGCTCTGGCCTGGTTTGCATTTCGTTTGCAACTGATTTGCTGACGACGACGAAGTCGCCGTTGTTGCTGTCGTTTGTTTCACATTTGCGCTGCCGCCGCCTCTGCCGCTGCCGCCGCTGCCGTTATTGTTGCTGCCTTTTGCTGTTAATGCTCCAGTTGTCGCTGTGCCAGTTTCAACTTCACCAGAGCGCCCGCTCGCATATGCCATGCCAGCAGCAGCGCTATTCACCTCAGCGTCACGCTCTCCGCACGCTCGCTCGCGCTCTCTTTCGCGCTCTCTGGCATCCAAATTTAGAATCTCTTCTTGCTCCTTGCCAGTTGATTGACTTCTTGTGTTGAATAAACTTGATCGCTGCTTTGGTATTGGTATTGGTGTTGCTGCTGCTGATGCTGATGCTGCCGTTTCGGCTGAAAAGGCCGTGGCTAAGTCTTTGCCTTGTGTACTTTGGGCTGCTGCTGTTGCTGCTGTTTCTGCTGGAAGCGTCTGATGACCTCCACTTCCAATAAAACATTTCTCAGACTTTTCCTCTGTTGTTGGTGAAGTCTTTAATGCTGCTGCTTGCTGGAATGTTTGGCTTACATTTCGTTTCACATGCTGCTGCTGCTGCTGCTGTTGACTAGTTATTGTTGTTGTTGGTATTGCGGCTGACGCTGCGGCTGCGCTGCCGTCAGTTGCACCTGAATCTGCAATTGAATTGGCCATAAAACGAAAAACCAAATTTATTACAAATTCAAAATACTAAAAACTATGGAATGAAATGTATATTATGTTATAAAGGCTATTCCTACGTTTGTGACTAACGAACAATGGGTTGCTTTTGACTTCTAGTTCAATTAACAATTGATAACATTCGATAAGAGCAGGTACAAGCAAATACGGGTTTGGGTAGTCATTGCCAGTGGGTGGGTACGACTAAGCATTATACCCTGTATGAAGGTACAGAGCTCAATGTGGATTGATATCGTATAGATGTGTTTGACTCTCTGGTACCCAGAACGACCCATTTAGAGTGTGTTGGACCCCTATTGAATAAAATTCATCTATAATATCTGTTACCCTGTATCGTCCCACAGGACATTCAATTGATGGTCCTAGTAGTGTGAAGCAGATTCTCTATTAGCTGACAACTCTGTAGAGCTATACAATATAGAGATACAATGTCTAGACGGCATTATATCCAGTACCAAACTAATTCATGTGTAGTGAAAGGTGCATCTATTGAAATTAGAGCTGCTGATTTGGCTGTTCATCATTTTCTAATGAATAAAGGATTTCGAAGCAGACCTCGCTGTTGTCACTGCAATTGTTATCGATAAACGATTACTCACAATAGTAAATCCAATTGTACATGTGTTTGCCTGTGGGACTTTTGATATTCACAGGTGAAATAACATCGATCCAGGCAAACAGCTTTCAATAAGTATAATTTCATTTTGTAATCAGCTCAACGTATTAACGTGGCTAATTGTACATATACCCCAGCTGCAAAGCCAATTGCAAGCTTACACATCTCCCATACTATATAAAGATATTGATATGATGCACATTATGTACATACATACATATATGTATATGTATGCATGCATATGTATATAGATATGCATATGGCATTGCAACTGCCTATTGACACATTCAGCACATTTGCGATTTCATGAATCGATACCTGCAATTTGTGCTTCTTTTTCTTCTGAACGAACGAATCGTCTTCAATTACAGAAAATCAAAAACCAATTGAATATACATATGTACATATATTTATCTGTTTTCTTTTTTGTTTTGTATTTTTTCTAGTTATAGCAAACCAGATTGTTAGTATGATTTCATATTGGATTTTCTAGGTATGATAATACGAGAAGAGTACATTGGTTTTATTGAATGTTTGTCTTATCAAGTTTTTGTAATAAACGGGATATACAATATCTGGTATGACTATTAATTATAGCGAGACTTGAAATATACGTACATATGTACGTAATACTCATGTAGTTATCCAACATCAAAATTATATATTAGTATGTGAAAATAAATCAATTTGATGTAAACTTAAGTCCTTTCAAACTCTAGTATACAAATTTGATTTAGATATATCCAGATATACTCAATCTATATGAGCTAGCAAAAATTGTTGTAGAGTCAAAAGATTTTGAGTCTTTTATATGAATACCATATAGATATATATCTATATATAGCTTCAGCTAAAACTCAGGTTAAGCACCTGACATGCTTGAACTCACCTGCGGGTTCAGTGAAAGCCGCACAACTGCCATCAGCTGTTGAGGCCGCTGAGGTGGGTGAGCTGGCGGCGGCATTGGTTCGAGCCACATTCGTTTTGCGGCGCTGTATCAAGTCCTTCTTCCACTGCGGCATATCCGGCAGGAAGCCCGCCGAAGGAGTCGTAGCTGGCGACATGATCTCAACTCCAGCTCCCGACCCAGCTCCAGGTCCAGTTCCAGCAACGTCCGCAGCTAAATGCAATATGGGTCGCTTCGGTGGCTCCAGCGATGACATTTTTGGCTAAATTTAACGCTGCAATTGGCATTCTGTGTGTTAGTGCATCGCATCAGCCAACGGACTCCCGAGGTTTTTCAAATAGTTTAAACAAACAAAACACAAAACAAAAAATCAAATATCCCGTGCCCGATGCCCGCTGACCGTTCACCGTTCACAGAGACGTCTCGACCCAAGCGCTCAACTCAACAAACTGAAGCGCGGCTCTGACAATGCCAAATGCAATGCATTCCACATTCCGCTACCAAAGTGCGGGCCTAAGCGAAGCATTAACTCAATTGACCCAGCTGATACCCTAAATTGAACTCCGACCAGCACGACTCGGCTGGAGCTCTAGCGCCAGCGAGAAAGTCTAGAGTAGTAGGAGTTTCACAAAGTCATTAAATAGCAATAAAAATATAAAATGAAATAAAATAAAATCTACGCAAATGTATATTTTAGAAACTTTTATGAATACAAAAATACATATATTAAATTATTACAAATTCTTTAAAAAAATAAATAAAAATACATACAAAAATGTATTTATTTACATTTTTTTTAATATTTATGTAATTTTAATAAAGTTTATTTCACTTAAATTTTTAAAATTCAATCATTTTATATCTCTATCAGAAAATTTAAAAACAACTTGTTTGTTATTGTTTGGCAATTAAATAATTTATAAAATTCATTTCCACTTTTCATTAAATTATTTATTTACTTTTCTTTAGCACGCTTGTGCAGCGTATGCAAAAGTCGGGTTTATCCGGTACGCTACACTCTTTGCATTTTGCGTTAATTGGATTAACTGTATTTGTTTTCTTTTTCAATAAAAGCAAAAAAAAAAAACCAAAGAAACCTCAATATTTTTTCATTGTGTAAAAAATAAACCATAATTAAAAAAAACGTTGAAGAAGCAGAACATTAATGAAGAATAAGCTAAAAATATGAATATATAAAAATGCAAGTGAATTACTTTTCATTTCGTTTTGCTTCATTTTTTGACATTGATTTTCTCCTATGCGCGCGATCGCTCCTTCTGTGAACGTGAGAGCGAGGGAGTTGTAATGATAGTGGGTGAGCAGGTGAGAGCAAGACAGGGAGAGTGAGAGAGCATGCGGCAAGTGTCAAACTGAGCTCAGCTTAAATCATAGTTTTTCATATTTGCCTCTTATTTTCGCCTGTGTGTGTGTATGTGCGAGCATGTGTATCCGTGTATGACTGCTGTGTGTGTGTGTGTGTGCAAGGGTGCAGAGCGCAGGAGCGGAGCAGGGGCTGCAAATCGCAGACGAAGCATAAAGTAAACAAGCGGCAGCGGCGACGCTGCGGGCGTGCATATTATCGATTTTTACAAGCTGCAAGAACTTTTGAGCTACACACACACACAAGTACAAGCATACACAGCGAGCTAGATGCCTGCATACATACATTAATAGATCTGAATGTATGGGTGAAACAACTTTTGCTGTCTGGTGTCGGGTGGAAAAGAAAGCGTCTAACAAAAAAAAAAAAAAAAAGCCGCACAAAGAATACAAAAAACATAGGTAGCCTGCAAATTAATGAACGGCCCCTTTTTTTGGGGATGTCCAATGGGCTGGTATTCAAATTAGTCAGTGCTGGCAGCCAAGAGCCGGGCTCTGTTTATTTACACACGCATCACACACACATGTACACGCACGTACGCACACAGATGCGAGTATAAACATAAACAATTTGCTGAGAAGTTGCTTACTTTTGCGTCCGATTCAGTCTGGTAGGCCCTTAACTTGTATGTGTGCTCATATGTCTGACAGTCGTGTGCATGGATGTAATTGATAAGCAGCTCCTTAAATTAATATTATATACGCGCACTTTCTTTGCACTGCACTCGGTATAAATGCAATTAAGTCGCCGTCTACTGCGCTAAAATGCTCGGAGCAACTGAGCAGTGTTGCCTTACACTCCAAACTATCGAGCTATTTATCGATAGTCGGCTTTGTACATATTTTGATAGTAGGTGGATTTGCTAAAATTCGATCAAAAGGAGCTAATAGCATCCTAATTCATATTTCATAATTAGAAAGGCTATTATTTTGCTCAATACTTGGTTATATGCTAAAAATAAGTAATAACGAACCAAATTATTGTATTCTACTGTATAAGTTCGTTTATCTATAGTGATATCTTGTTTTTTAATAACTGAATTGGCACCATTAACTAAGATTTCAAACAAAAAAAAATAGAATGGGAACTCATATTGCTAAAATTAAGTATATGAATCTTTGTTTACACAGAGCGTGCTTATGAGTTTCGGGTTTGTTTATATTTATATTTACATATATAAACAACATACTTCGTCGTCAGATGTTGCCTTCAAATAGGGCCAAAGCGCGCTTTTTTTGCAGCCGACGTTTACTAACAGAATGTTAGCTCAAAATGGTTATGTTAAGCGAATGCAGCCCTGATACTGAGGATGCAATGAGTTGGCAGCACTTATTATGCATTTCTCTGTTTCGTGTTTATGTTTTTAATTGTTGAGAAAAATGAGTATTAACTGGATTAAAATAACCGAGCGGTAAATTACTTAAGATTTATTCATGTGAATTATCACTCACATATATTAAATTTATCATTCAGCGCACGCGAAGGAATCAAAATCATCAATGCTCTGCCCTATGATACGTTCACCACAGTTTTGCTCTACGTTCACCGTCAGATGAGTCCGGGGAGCTCTGCTGCAGCTGCCTCTGCTACTTCGGCCGCTGGCGTAACGAATGCAGCCAATATCTCGGGCAATGTCGCAGGCAGCACGACAGTGGGAACCAGTGTCACAACCACCGAGCGCACTGGCAGCAGCATTGAGACGAGCCACACGAGCAGCGAGCCTGAATATACACTGGAGGAGCTGGAGCGTTTGGTGGGCGTACCCCGGCCGGACTTCCTGCTGTTGATCAAGACGTTCTCGTATATTTTGCGGCGAATCTCGACGTTCATCATCAAGCCCAGCCATTTACAGCGCGAGCTGCGTGAGAAACTCCAACTGCAGGACGAAGCCAAAATCGATGCCATTCTGCGGCTATGGGTGAGGCAGACGACGCCTATGCTCAACAATTTGGCCAGCGAGCGATACGAGTCGAATGTAATTGAAGACATGGCATGGAAGCTGAATGTGGAGATTGCCTCGCATTGCCAGCAGCGCGAGAAGACAGCGTTGGCTGTACTCCAGCTGAAGACGGTCGCCGGCGAGGATATTAATTTTGAGATGACGCAGCCGGAGCTGCTGCAGCTGTTCAATCAGTTTGAGCACATTCAATCGGAGCTGGATGCCACCTTGGCCAATATGAAAGGCAACGAAAGCGAACACTGAATGAACTGCATTCGACCCATATTTATGCAATATTCCCTAAATATTAGCGCAGGCTGTTTGTAAGACTTATGTATATATTAAATTGTTAAACTTGTTTATTTTTTTTTTACGTAATTTAAATTAATTTTATTTAGAAATGAGCTACAATAAAATTGCATTCAAATAACGCAGCAAATCAAATAGGAATAAGTGCAATCGATTGCAATAACGATAGCTAATATCGCATTTAAAGCCGCTTCTAAACGAAATAGTCGTTTAACTTTCGATAGGCTTTGCGCCACATCGATAACAGTTTGAGCGCCAATAGGAGTCGTTGACGTTTGAAATGAAATTAGAATTGCTTTTGGGTTTCTTGCTTTTTAATATGTATTTCATTGTTTTTTGCTTGTTTTATAATTCTACTGATAAACATTACAAATTATTACACTGATATAGATGTACCTTTTTATATATATGTATATATTGTATATGCATATGTATTTTCGTTTATGTATAATATATATATGCAGACTTGTTAGTTATTCATTCATGCATATGTATTTAGTTTATACTCGTAAGTAATTAGGTTTGTGTGTGTGTTTTTTTTTTTTTTTAGTGTGAATTGCACATTTGTGGCCTGTGGGTCAATGG
Source organism: Drosophila mulleri (assembly GCA_035047565.1). NCBI lineage: Eukaryota > Metazoa > Arthropoda > Insecta > Diptera > Drosophilidae > Drosophila > Drosophila mulleri. The sequence goes on along the minus strand of JAWNPK010000093.1, from coordinate 261,453 downwards.
GGGATCGTTGTGTCCATATAGTATATAGAACTTTCCTGTTTCCTAGACTAAAAGCAAAACATTTCTATTGCACATTATCAACTAATTTCAACTAAGCTGGAACCAATTGTGTGTTGACAACGGAAATTATACTACATTCATTATACTTGTTTCTCTCTTCCTATTGCTAAATGTTTATTGTTACGGTTCGTTTTTAGTTACTCTCTTCTGCTTGCTACTCTCGTGTGTGTGTGTGTTTGAGTGTGTAAGTGTGTTTTGGCACCGGCTAAATGCTTATGTTAATTCGCTAACTGTCAAGCTACAGAGTCTACTTTAACATTCGGCTGTTTTACATTATTTAATGCATACATATAAAAACCATAAACGGAATTCTTTACTTTTTGTTGTGTAAATGATTATCGCCTGGCAGTAATGCGTTGGTCATTTGTGATTTGGTTGCTATTCTTGTTGTTCTTGTTGCTCGGTGTACGGTTTCTATTATGTGTCATTTCATGTGTCTCTCTTAAACTAACAGCGCCTTGTGCATTGAACAGTACCGCGCGCTGCCAGCTTAGATGTTACATGTTAAACGTCGAAGTGAGTGTCTGTTAGGCTAACAGCGCCTTGTGCATTCATTAACAGTACTGCGCGCTGTTAACTTACAGATTTAAGTTGAAACGAAAATTTTTCTTAAAAAAAAAATAAAATAAAAAAAAAAATAAACACAAAAAATTAATTTTTTTTTAAATAAAATTCTATATAATTAAACAATATTAAAGTAGCACATACACATACATCAAAAATTACACACATATACAAATGTATTTTTTATATATAGTTTATCGATTAAAAAAAAAATAGAAATATATTAAAAATTAGATTGATACAAATGGTTGGCTTTATAATATTGTTTAAAACTATGTAACTGAAATATTGCAATTTTTACATTATTAATTTTACGTATATGTACACAAGAATGTGTTCTACATATATATATATATATATATGTATATATGTATATATCGTATATCGTATATATATACATATATATATAGTAAGCAGTGCTTAACTTTCCTTTAGTTACTTTATATATATGGAGATATATATATATATATATATATATATATATATATATATATATATATATATATATATATATATATATATATATATAGTATAGTATATGTATATAAAAAACCATTTAGCGCTCGTTCTCCTCTTCGTCTTCAACTAACATTTAGTGTACAAAAAATTGGAAGTTACATATAGATTTATGTATATGTTTACAAAAAAATTGTAGCTAGCGATAAAAATAATTTTTTTTTTTCGTTTTCATTTCTTTTGTTTTGACAATTTTTTTGTATAATAATGATAATAATAATAATATCGGTAGTTTCCATTAGCAGCGATTACAGAGTACAAGACGAGACAGGATTGGATTGATATTATATATGTATATATATAAGTTTTTCTCTCAGTTTGTTTTTTTTTCTTAATGTTTCTCACATATACTCCAATCCAGACAAGTCGTACCACGTACGACTCACTTACATACATGCATATATGTATGTATATACGTATATACATACATATACATATGTATATGGGCTATATCGATAGCATAATATCAAGCGTTACTTATCGAGTTGATCTTAAGTAAAAATTTAATTATTTAGTTTGCCACATCGGATTCATCGCATTGCTTCTACGTTTCGGTTGCAGGTGGGCATGAGGGTAGGTGGTGTTGCAGTTGTGGGCGTGGCTATCGTGTCAATCATCAATCGTGCAGCTTACATGCCCGATTCCGCAATGCCCTCGTCATCTGCAAGCATTATCTAATATTAGTATTTGTTAACAAATAATCATTTCAATGGAGCAAGCAAAAACAAAAAAACGGCTTCGTCAGACCGAAGTTGAAATACCCTTGCCGACAGAGAGATGTGTGATAATATACATATGTATGTGCATGTATAACTATACATACATACATATGTATGGGATATCTAGGATAAGTTTTGCTTAAGAAATGAAATGGTCTTCTGCTTGTCTGTCCGCCCGTCTGTCTATCCGTTTGTCCGTCCGTCTGTTCTTCTACTTGTCTGTCTGTCTATTTGTTTGTCCGCCTGTCCGTCCGTCAGTCTGTTTGTTCGTACGCCTGAACGGATTAACTTGAAGTCTATTCACATTTGATTTTGGGTCTCATCAAAAAGACGGCTAACACCGACCATAACTATACACTACCCTAAAACTCAAAAGAGTTGCTCAGGTCAGACAACAGACGAAATTGACTTGACATTGAAATATATACATATATATATATATATTATAATAGATTGAACATAATAAGCTGCAAAGCCCATATAGCCTGCTGCAAGGGTATTATAACAAAATTAATAAAGCAAGGTAACATACAACAACAGCTACAATAATAATAATATTAATAACAACAACAACAACAACAATAACAACAACAACAACGTGAAACATGCAGCAGAAAGTGTTAGCTTTAAGTGTGTTAAGCATGCAAGAGCGAGATAGACTGAGAGAGACTGAGAGAGAGAGAGGTAGTAAGCTAGAGATAGAGACAGATAGAGAGACAGATAGAGAGAGAGAGAGAGAGAGAGGGAGCGTATTACAAACCCATAAATGGATTGGCATAGATAATGCCGCCATTGCCATTGCCAACGTTTGAGCCCGGCTCCAAAGCGCATTTGCCAAGAGCAGCCGCTGCAGCGCCGCCGCCCATGCCGCCCATGCCGCCCATGCCGCCATGCCCGGCGGCCATAGTGGCAGCAGCATTGCCCAACCCATTACCAACACCACCAGCACCACCGTTAGCCGCAGCTGTTGCGGCAGCGTGCCCCTTTTGACCCTTGACCATGTGATCGTTGTCGCCGATGAGCGTTGCCAGATCGTCGTCGTCGCCGTGGCGCGTGTTGCAGCTGCTGCCCAGCAGCTGATCGTAGCAGCTGACATCGGTGCTAATCACATCCACCTCGATGTCGTCGTCGTCCTTCTCCAGGCTATTCCGATTGCTGCCGCCGAGCGAGCTGTGCAGCGCGTGGGAGTCCTCGTAGCTGCCGCCGCCGCTGTCGTCGTTGGCATTGTTCGACTTGGCGTCGATGTGCGTCTCGAACTCGTCGTGCATGTAGAGCACATCTTCCACATCCTCTACAACTATTCCGTCCTCCTCCTCCTCCTCGTCCTCGTCCTCGTCATCTTCGTCCTGTTGCTGATGCTGTTGTTGTTTTTGTTGTTGCTGTTGCTCTACCGCCTCCTGGGCCTGCTCCTCGGCCTCCGCTTCCTCCCCCTCCTCGTCCTCCTCCAGCTGCAGTGCTAGCTCCTCGCCCACCTCTAGCGAACGCCTGCTATAGACTTCCTGCTCAGCAGTCGGAGTTGATGCAGTGGGCGTGGCAGGAGCCGCTGGCTGCTGTTGCTCCTCGGCATAGCTAAGTCGACCGCTGGCCGTGATCAGCTCATGGCTGAGGCTGTTCTTAATGTCGCTGGAGCTGGCGCTGAACGTGATCAATTGGGATTTGCGTCGATGCTGGAGCGTATTGTAGCCATTCGGCGGCAGCGAGCTGGTCATGATGGGCGCTGCCGCCTGCTGCGATTGCATGCCGTCCTTGGAGTCGATGTCCACGCGGCTGCCCTCCTTGCAGATCATCGAGCTGGGCTTGTTGTCAACCAGCACGATAACCACCGAGTTGTTGTTATCGCTCTGGTTGACAACCGCCGAATGTCATCTGTCCGGCGCATCGACGCCGAACGAGCTCATCGAGTTGGAGCCGAGACCCATGCCCATGCCCATGCCCATGCCCAAGCCCAAGCCCAAACCCAGCCCCAAGCCCAGGCCGTTGCTGGTGTTCCCGAAGCTGCTGCTCGTCAGCGGCTGCTGTTCGTCGTGGTGGATCGCCGCGTTCTCGTCATCGATCGCCTCCAGTTGGTGGTGCAGTTGCTCCTCGATGGTCGCCAATATGGCGCCATGCTCCTCCAGTTGACCATCGCCGCCTACTTACACACGCATATGCCATATTTCGTGTGCGTGTGTGTGTGTTTGTCAATGTGTTGGCGTGTATGTATGTGTGTGTGTGTGTGTGCGTGTGTGTTAGAAGAAATTTGCATTTTTGTTAGTCATGTCGCCGAACCCAGCACCAAAATGTGTATAAAATGAACTATCTGCTCACGTGTGGAGTGTGCACGACTAGTAGATACCCTATAAACACTTTTCAATTGACTAGATGAAAAACAGCTAAGCAGCTCAGTTCTTCTAATGATCATATCAAGCAGATGAAGTGCTAATTTGAGGTTATGCTGTCAATCGATAAATATCGAATGACACAACACGCTGCAATTTTCTATATTTCACGATAATTTTGAAGAAAAAACGTAGATTTCTTCTCAGATATTCTTATTAAACTCTACTGCAGAGCTCATGGCTCTTTCAGCATTGTGACAACGATACTTATCGATGCACGTATTATCAATATTTTATTGAACATTAAAAAGAATATATAGGTTGTATAACATCAAACTATTGAATGCCTTGACTCAGCTCTGCTATAAATCAATTGACTGAAATAGATTTTTATCGATATATCTATATCATATAGCTTATAAATCTGGGCTTACAATCGAAACCTATAGATAACACAGATATACTGCTTATTGTATCTAACTATAGCGGATATATGATCTATGTTCAATAGAGCAAAGTACCTAATTATTCACTCAACTCGATATCACATCGATGCTCCAAATGGCATCTACATATCTTCTTATTTGGTAAATTTCTGCACTTTTTCGTGCATAGGGTATCTGCAAGTCGTGCACTTCACGTTCTAGCACACATTTGCTCACACTTGTGAACAGAGTATTTTCAATCAACAAACTAAGCACAAATTCTGTGCAGCATTTGTGGGTTAGTGTTAAAAGAAACGAGGCGTTTCGCAACGAGCGGCCCAGCACCAGGCAACAACGGATCCTACATGAATCGCCGCACCTACCTTCGAAGCCCTCGTTGTCGTCCATGACACGGGCCGGTCCGACAATGTTCTCCTTGCCCTCGAGCACCGCGAGCAGGCACTGATGTATGCAGATGTACTGCTGCTCCGTTTGCACCATCCAGACGCGCTCTAAACGATTGGATTGGAGTTGGATTAGCTGGGAGCGGTGAGAGAGTTTCTATGTGGTCTTACCCTTGCGCATCGCATAGACTATGCCAAAGATGTCCACATAGTCGGACGTATTGATCTGCTGCAGTATGCGATCCAGTGTGATGAAGGTGCCGGATCTGCCAACGCCAGCGCTGCAGTGCACCAAAATGGGACGCTGCTCGGCGCCGATTCGATCTCGGAATGCCCGAACGAAACGGACGAGCGTCTGGGGAGGATTGGGTACACCAAAGTCGGGCCATGTGATGAAGTGGAAGTGCCGCAAGATGCGCTGTTCACTGCCCTGTAAGTGAGAGAGAGAGAGAGAGAGAGAGAGAAATAGAGAGGTTGAGTGTGGATTAAGATGAGTTGGATATGAAATATAGTGAAGGGCAGGGTCAGAAACTGGGGAAGGAATGTAGGGGAAAAGTAATTGAGAGTACAATCTGAAGAGTGAAAGGTAAAAGGAAATGTTACAAGGACAGTCAGAACTGAAGAGAGGGAGAGAGAAGGGAGAAGAGCTACGAGGAATCCCTTGGTAAAGTGAATGTAGGAAATGTCGCAAGGACAGTCAGAACTGAAGAGAGGGAGAGAAGGGACAGTCAGGGCTCAAGAGAGGGAGAGCGAGGGGAGCAGAACTCTGAGGAATCCCTGGTAAAGTGAAAGATCAAGTCGGGGCTAGACTGAAGCTGAGGCTACTTACTCGACACAGCATAAACTCGGTCATCACCCAGTCGGCGTAGTGGCTATCATTGAGTATTTGAACCTTGATGTCGCCATAGAAGACGGGCACCGTATCGTTGGGCCAGTACTGATCGCACTTCTCGCGGCCCTTCTCGAAGCAGCGGGTGAGCATGACAATCGCCCGAGAGTTGCTCTCCCAGCACATGCGCCAGAAGTCGTCGCGTGTGGAATGCAACGGCCCCTGGGTGACAATGAATTCGCGTGGCGAATTGTGGCCGGGCACATAGTTGGCATTGATGTAGTCAGAGCCCTCGTCGTCGTCGACGGGCTGTAGCTTGAAGCGCGAGTGATCGTAGGGCAGAATGTTGGTGAAGCGATTCTTCGGCCGATTGCAGGGCAGGTCGGCGAACGTGCAAGGCTGATCCCGACCGACATGCTTCAGCTCCTCGAACTCCTCGCTGAAACGGAAGTCCGAGTCGGCTGACATGAGGCGGTAGTGCTCCGCAAAGTTCTTGATCAGAATGGGACGATTCTGTTCGATGACGCTGTCCGGCAGGGACATATTATCATTGGCTCGCGAGTCCTTCGTGGTCTTGCGGCAATTGTTGCGACGTCTCTTGTAGAACAGCACCGTGAAGAGCAGCACGACGATAATCGTCAGGGGCACTGTGATGGCCACAATAACCGTCGAGTTGCCTTGATCTGCAAAGAGCGCGACAGCGAGGTAGAGTGAACAAGAAAAAGATTGGATTAGTTGCATTCAATAGCCGTAGAATTGGTTTATCCTGGATGACGGCTTACCCGGTGAGCTCAGCAGCTCTATAAATATGATTATAGAGCATGCCGTAGGCAAGACATGGATTAAAATCGGATTAAATATAAGTTGTAGTTGGATTAGTTATTTATTATGTATGAATGGATCCGTCAATCAATCAGTCAGTCAGTCTGTCAATGATTCAATGAGTAACTTAATTTACTACTCAATTCAATCAATAGCTTAGTCAATCAATCAGTGAGTCAGGCAGTCATTGAATAACTTGATGACTTAGTTAATCTGTCAGTCAATTATACAAGCAATCAATAAGTCAGTCAATGAGTTTCTAAGTCAATCAGTCAGTTGATTTATTCATCAGTTATTTCGTGAGATAAGCATTCAATCAATCTCCATCTATAGTCTATTAGTCGCCCACTCAATCGATCAGTCACTCACTTCTGCTGTCAATCATTGTCCAAAATAGCTGAGCAGCTTTAATGTCTTATGAGTTAGTTCAGTGAATGTAAGATGAGAACTCAACATAGATACTCGAACAGCTCCCAACTACCAACGGCTCACCTGTTTGTATGGGGAAACTGTAGGCGGTGTCCGTGAACTTGTCGGGGCCGGTGAAGGCGCGCACCTTGACCCGATAGGTGGTGCCCGATTTGAGCGGCCCGTTGCAATAGCCGAGCTTGTGATTGTCACAGTTCTCGGTGCCGATGGTAAAGTCCTCGACGGAACGGTTCTCGAATGGGTAATACGGATCGATGGCCTGGTAGGGCAACCAGACGCTATAGGACTGTACATCCATCCAGCTGGGCATCTCCAGGCCCGATGCATTCTTTGTATCATCCTCGGCCACGATGATCGTGTACATGCGCACCTGTCCATTCTGATCGGAGAAGTAGTTCTTTCGGAACCGGATTTGTATGGTCGACGAGCTGCGATACACCTCGGTGGGCACCACCTGGGTGGCGGGACGCGGTGGCGCCAGAATGGGCATCGTTTGCTTGTATTCCCGTTCCGGGCCATAGCCAACGGCCGTCTTTGCCTGAATCTTGAACACGTAAGTCTCGCCGGGCTTGAGGTTGCGGATAACGCCAAAGGACTCCTCCGAATCGAAGTCCTGCACGCCCGAATCCGTCTGGTTGTTGATGTTCGTGTACGCAATCGAGAACTGCCGAATGATGCCGTTCGCCTCGCTCGACGGCAGCGACCACTCAAAGTTAATCTCACTCGGCTGCACGTCCATCGGGTGGAAGCGCTCGACGCGTCCTGGCACAGCTTCGTTCGTCGTAAAGCTGGCGGAGAGCGGAGCACTGCTGCGCAGCACTGAGGACTCCGTGCCGGAGCGCACGACTACGGTAAATGTATAGTTGCGATGCGGACGCAGGTCGCTGATTGTGATCTCATTGCGCGTGGTCATATTCTGAGCCAGCACATTGTCGGCTGTCAGGTAGGCGATGTCGAAGTCGTTGTACTCGCCCTTGGGCAGATCCCAGCGCAGCGATATTTCCGTATCCGTAATATTTGTCGCATGCAGCTGTGTTATGGGCTCCGGATAGAGGCGATCCTGCCGCTGTATCGGCAAACTGGCAACACCTCCGCTCACCGTCCAGACGGTGATGTTGTAGAGGCGTCCCGGTACGAGACCTGTGAAGGTAACCTTCCGATCCGTATCGTTGGCCAGCTTCTCCTTCTCCTTGATCTCCGAATCGCCCAGCGAGAAGCGATAGATATCGAATTTGGACGAGGACTGAGGCGTCGGTGTATAACTCAACGTTATCGTATCTCGTTCATCCTCTTTCTCTCCATTGGCGACTACCACATCGGACTGGATGAGGGGCATGGTGCGCGGATAGAGACTCGTTATGCCCGACAGTATGCCATACGATGTCGTCTGTATATCGAATTTGTATTGTACACCCGGCATTAGGTCACCAATCAGCACCCGTACAGTGGACAAGTCATCAGCTGCAGGAGGCAGGGGGATAGAAAAAGTATTCTGATTAGTACTATATAAGTCGTTGCTTTATACATTGAAAAGCTTTCGTAATTTACAATCATTTACTATAAAATTATTATATAAGTATATGGGAAACGATTCTATCCCTTCCCTTCCCTACTTTCCTATATAACACAAATGTCTTCGGCACTTACCCGATTTGTTCTCGGAGACATTTTTGGTTTGCACACGAGTTGGATTATCGGTGGGCCACCATTTCAGAATGTAGGACTCCACTCGACCCTCCGGCTTGGGCCACTCCAGTGTAATATTTCTCGAGTCAACGAGCTGTATGATATTGGAGACGGGATTCGGTGGCACGGTTGTGTTCACCTCCTGTGGATTGGGACTCTCGACGCCAAAGCTAACCGTGTTCACCTGGATGGTGTACTTCTCGCCCTTGGTCATGTCCGTGATGTCGGCCTCTGTGGAACGTACGCTGGGCAATCGCACCCATTGCTGTTCGCTATCCGTACGATAGCGTATGGAATACTCAGTGAATTCTCCGCTCTCTGGCGGCGACCAATGAACGAGCACCGAATTGCTGCGCACCGTTTCGATGGTCATGTTGCGTGGCGGATTGGGAACTGATCAAAGGCAATGAGATTGAAGATATTTGAGCTGTTTCAGTGGTTGTGATACTTACAGACTGCCTGGAAGTAGGCGTGCGGCTCACTGCGTAGATCGTGACTGACCGCAAAGACCTTGAGCTCATAGCCAGCGCCAGGCTGCAGATTCTTGATGACCAAGCGGGACTCCTTGGTGATGAGGGTGCTCACTTCGCTGGTGCCATTGCGTGAGTAGAGCACCTCGTACTGCTCTTGCTTCGAGTTGACATCGCTCTTCCAGCTGATGTTGAGGCCCATGCGTATGCTCTTCAGATCCTCAATGATGGGCGACGATGGACGGGTGACCACAAAGATGCTCGTCTCATTCGATTCCATCTTCTTGGACACCGCCTGCACGGACAGCGAGTAGTTGCGACCCGGCAAAAGACTCTCGAGGGTGAAGCGTGTGCGATCCGTGGTCAGGGTGCTCGTATCCCCATTGAATGTCTCCAGCTCATGGTAGCTAAGGCAGAGTAGGTTAGTATTAAGTCTTGTAGAATCTTCCCTCTACTTACACAATGCGGTACTCATCCTGTGTGCTAGCCGGGTCCGCCTCCCATGTTATGATCATCGTATTGGTCTTGTCATCGTTGAAGCTACGCAAATTGCGCACGGGTAGCGGTCGCAGCGTAACATCGCCAGTGGCCGGCCACGAGGTTACCTTACCGGACACCGTCTTCACAATCACATTGAACGTTTTGCCCGGTTCGGCAATGTCGCGGAAGTCGAAGAAAGCGATTGGCTCGTTGCTGCGCGCAACCGTCGATTGACGACGCGTCGTGGCAACGGACACCTGATACTTGTCGAACTCGGAAACGCCCTTGGGCGCCTCCCAGAGCACCCGGAACGAGTTCGATGTGATGAAGTCCTTGTCGAAGGTGACATTGAGTGGACGCAATGGCACTGTTCGATATTGTGCTGTTGTTGGCAATGAGATCTCATCCTCGGACATTGTTTGCACGGAAATATTGTAGGCACGTCCAGGGACGAGTCCCTTAAATGCCGCCTGAGCCGGACCCGGCGGCTCGCCCTCCTTCTCCACATAGAGCACACTGTCATTGGCATCGGGCGGCTCTATGGACACCTTGTAGTGTGTATAAATCCCAGCCGGATACGGCGGCTGCCAGAGCACCAGCAGCGTTGTCTCATTACGAAACCATACAATAAATTTCCCCGGCGTATTTGGCTCTATAAGAGGCAAGAGTAAGATGTAAGCAGTGGAAGAACAAGAGCAACAATGCAACCGTATTGCAATTTGTTAGTAATGCGACCAACAGATTTCGTCTAAAGTATACATGTATGGGGTATAGGGGTGCGTATGATTATATGTATATACATATATTTGTATAAATGTATGCCCAGACATGCACAGTGGCTAAAGCTTGAGTTCAATCATACAAAAAGCATTCTTCAAAACAGTTATTGTTTAGTCTTAGGAAGTAGAGATATATGCATATATCTTATTTAGATGATGGCATAAACAATTTATGAAAATATAATAATAGCTACTAGAGTTACTCAAAAACTGTCTCGAATATCGCCTTTAATCGTGTTACGTATGTGAAGTAGTCGTATATAAAGTAAACAATTATATGTTACACGTATATGCCATAGTCTGCGTATTACCTAGGCCCCTATGACTCTGTTGTTTCAACTTATAATTTCACATTCAAGATATTAAAATGATTTTTTTTTTTAATGTATGTCACAAAATATTTGAAAACAATTTAATATAATTTTCAAAAATATTTTATGACATCGATTTTTTTTTTTCGAATTAACTAATTTATTTTCTAGCTATTATTTATGCGAGAATAATTTTCATATTCTCAATATTGCTTTAAGCGGTTTTTTGCTGTGCACGCAAAAGCAATTGGGAATTATAACAGCATACAAGAGATGTTGCCAGTGTTGCCAGATGGCAGGAGCATGCAAGGCATTAGCATGAAGGGCAGACCACGGCACGTACATATACATGTGTACATACATACGTGGGTATGCAAGTTTGTGTGTGTGTGTGCTGTAGTATTTGCTATGTGTTGCCGACCCACGGATTCACACGAGATTTGCAAGTGTGTGTGTGTGTGTAGTCGCACTTTGTTGTGGCTTGGCATGGCTCGGCGAGCAAAAGGGACAGGGTCGGTGGGGTGGGGTGCGGGGGCGAGTGCAATAGGGATATTTGCAATTTGAGGCTAGCCAAATGAATTTGGAACATTGCCAACGGAGCCCCTCCTAGGTCAGGGTTGTTTTTTGGATCAAAAAAAGACGAAATATAAATTAAATAGAAACGAAATTCAGGCCGGCTTTGAGGTTAGTTCTACATGAAAAAAAAGAGAGAAACTAATAAAAACAAATACAACTAAAAGTTACTTGAAATGCACTTGGCATGCAGTAGTAGAGGGAAACCATTATGGGAGCTTTACTTTACCTCTCAAGATTTTGATATCCAGCAATTCTTTATGCCGCGTCCTTCGACCTTTTTTATTTATATTTTAGTGTTTTTTGTTTGTTTTTTTAGTTACATTTACGTTAAAAAGCACACAAGTTAAGGGCAGAAGAATGAAATATGGTTTTTTGTTTGTTTTAGTTACGTTTTAGGCACCAACACCACGGATGAGAAAATATATTGAAATTAGGAAATTAGGAAACATTTCACTTACTTGTTGTAAAGTTACGACTCGTATAGGCCACAGACTCCTTGCCATCGTATATGGTGTAGGCCTGCACCTGGTAGGTGGCACCTGGCGTCAGCTCCTTGACACTGTGCTGGAATGTATTGTCGTTGACCTGGAAGGTGCGATTGTAGCTATTGGATGCCTCCGATAGGCCCAGCACCTTGATCTTAAATGCCGTATAGCTGCCCTGCGTGGGCGGTGACCAGAGTATGATGGCATTTTTACCGCTGCGCACCTGTACGGATAAGTTGGATGGTGGGTCGGGCGCTGCAATTAAATGACAAAAAAAAAGAAGATTTTTTAAATAATTAAATTTATAAAAAAAAATTAAATAGTTTTCGCCTAGGTTCGAACCCACGCCACCCGATTCTCTCAGCCGAACACACTACCATAAACTTAGCGATGTTTGCCGATCGCTTGCTCAAAGCTCAACTCGCTGTCGCTGCCGCTGCCTCTGCCGCTGTCACTGTAGCTGCCGTGCTACTGCTTAATCGCTGCCTGCTAGTATCTATTTTTAGCAACAGCCGCAGAGCTAATGTGCCCGCGCGCTCTCTCTCTCTCTCTGTGGTTGTCGCTGTCGCTCTTTTAATGGCATCTTGTTTTCGTTACTGCTGCTGCGCAACTGGTTTTTGTTTTTGTGCGCAGCGATTTTTCACTTTCTACTTTTGACAGCTTTTAATGTACACAGCGAGAGAGGGGGCAGCAAGAAAGCAGCAGTGTGTGTGTTTCTTTTGATTGCATTCAATGTAACGGCACTTTAATTATTGGAATTAATCGAAATATACATATTATTGGATACACTTGCGAAACAGACCAGTAAAATGTTGCCTTTGAATGGCATACATTGCTGACAATGTATGTCAGTCCAAAAGCCTTTTTTGTTTTTTGTTTTTTTTTTTAATCTAACATTACATTTGACTCACGTTTGCGTTTCGAACTGCTCAGTTTGACTCATCAATAGCCCATATAGTAGCAACCATAGAAAAAAAAAAGAGTTTGCATCGGCCGGGAATCGAACCCGGGCCGCCCGCGTGGCAGGCGAGCATTCTACCACTGAACCACCGATGCTTGATGCCCAAAGCATCTTAAATGGCAATGACTTAAAGCTAAACTCTCTTGCTGTTAGCTATCTCTTCACTCTCTGATTTAGACTGTCTATTTATAGAATAAAATGAAGGCAAAATGAAGACTCATTAAAGACAGAAAAAATTTGATATCTCTGACCCACTCACTCCATGACAAATTCTAATAGGCAGCATTTCGTATCTCTCTTTCACCCACTCCTTACGAAATTTTAATAAGCTTTTCAAATGTTTCTTTCTAGTTTTTCAGTTGAGCTCGACTGCAACTTTCGGGTTCAACTTGTCTAGTGCTAACATTGCTTATGAACTCACCTGTTGTAATGGTCACCGTCCAGGTGAGCCAATCGTGATGCGTAAAATTTGTGTAATATAGCCAGAAATTGTATTTGGTGCCAGGCAGCGCGCGTGAGAATTGAATCTCGTTGCCGATGTCCCGCGAGGCAATCGTCGTATTTGGCTCCGGATAGCCAAAGGGCGGACTATAGTCCAGGCGATACGAAGCACCGTCATCCAAGCCGGGATTATTGGGTATGCTTATGGCAAGATCAGCGCCATACGAGTTCTGCAATATAATATAAATGTGGATAAATAAATGTTGCTAGACTGCACTAGAACTTAACTTGGCTCATTATATTCCCGTTACTTGCGGAGTTTGTACCACTGAAGAGTGGTTTTACCTGTCGCAAGTTGTGCCATTTCATAGTAATTACTATAAGTAGTTGCAATCATTTGAAGTGGGCCACGAGAGAAGATCCCTTGTGTCAGCCCCTAGGTGGTAACCCTTCTCCTTTCCCTTGCCCACACCCCTCTTTGGTACCTCCGCCTAGCGAGAGGCTGGCCCAACACAAAAAGTGCAATGACATTCGCGAAATGCAAACAAAAGTAACAACTGACAATAAAATGGCGCATGGAGTGCATGAAAAGCATCATAATAATGATGACGATGATGATGATGATGACGATGATGATGATGATGATGATGTCCTTGTTGTTGCTGTTGCCGTCCTTCGGCTGGTGACAGACGCCAAATATTAACAGCGCAAACAATGCGATGCGGCGCGAAAAAAAAAGAAGAATAATGATAAACAAATAATAATGAATGCGCTTCCAGCAGCCGGACTCGCAGTGAGAGAGACAGAGATAGAGAGAAAGGGAGCGACAGAGAGAGCAGCCACATTGTAGGGCTAACAGGGCACAGAGTTGTCTCTAAAGCCCATTCACAGGAGTATGAGCACGAATGCATAGACAAACATGTATGCTCCAGTTGGGCGTGCACGACTAGCAGATACCCTAAAGGCGCGTTACAAACTTATTGGTTACTCCAACTAAATATTGGTAGAAATGTTTGCTAATGAGCATCTGAGCACATGGAAGGACGGTTAGGCAGACAGAAGGACGAACGAAGGGAGGGATGGATCAAAGGGCTGACTAGACTAGACTGGGTAGGCTACACTGTCAGATGAACAGAGTGACGGTCACACTGAAAGAGGGACAGTCGGACGGAAGGTCGAATGCAAGGAGGGAGGGACGGATAATCAGATGGACGAATGGAAAGACTGAAAGATAAATATAATGACGCGGACAGTCAGACGGAATTATGGACAGACGGAGGGACAGAAAAGCTGCCTGACTGTTGTCAGTGACTTATAAGATCGACTAGGCCATCTGCTACAGCGAAACAGAACCTATATGGCCTAAATTAGAATTTCGAATGGAAATTTATCATCAGCTTTATATGAATGTCAGAAATTATTGTTAAGGCAGCTAAATCGCCTTCATTTTGCTTCAAAAGATATAAAAAAGAGCAGCTACATTGCTTTCAGCGCCCATTAAGTTAGCTGCGCTTGACAGGTGTAAGAACAAGCATTAAGTTGGCTGCGGCTGCATGCCCGTTAAGTTGGCTGCGCCTGAAAAGTATTTGGCTGCGGCTTTCCAGTGCAGCGACCACGCGAAGCTGGCTGCGAAAATGCAATTTGCCTGTAATACTCGAGTTTACAGGTACATTGAAGTAGATTCAACGTGCACTCAGCCAAAGTCAATAATTCACATTTACGTAATGCCCACTCTCTGGATAAATTTATGTATTTCGCTGTAAATTTTATTTGTTAAATTGAATTATTGGCGCATATAAGGTCAGAAGACAGACAGAAAGAGAGAGATAGAGAGATATAGAGAGAGCGAGGCAAAAGAAAAGCGAAAATGTCGCACAAAATGGCGGCAAACAGCGGAAGTCAACTACGTGCTGATATGATTGATGACTGCCAACAGCATCAAAAGTCAAAATGCAAACGAAATTCCCATTTTTTTGCTGGCCCTTTTGCGAGTGGTATGTAAAAAAGAGCCGTTAGTTTTTCACATCTATTTTCCATCTATTTTGAAGTGACGCCACTTGCTGGCACGTACAACCGTTTAGAGTAGCCATTTTGCGTTAAGTGGCAACTCCAACCTACGGAAGCATCATAAATTAATTGGATTCTGTTTTACTGCATGACTACAAGCTATAATATATAGTATATGCGATTGGTGGTAAATTCTATTTGCATGTATCCAATTCAGTCAGTTGGCATTGGCTAATTTCTTTCTGTTCTTCACTTTCCTTTTTGTTTCTTTTTCTCTCTGATCTCTGATTTCATTTCCGCTTCTCACAATTTTCTTCTTTTCTCTCTCTTTTCGTTTTTCCTCTCGTTTTTTGTCTTTCTTCTCTATGACTTCAATTTCACTTCATTCCCTTTAGCATGATTTGTTCGTCACTCGCTCCCTCACATACTCCCGGTATTTCCCTCTCACGCTCTTTGCCTTTCTCTCTCACACTATTTTCTCTCATATTCTCTCTCTCTTTCTCTCTCTCCCTCTCTGTCTACATCTATGTCCCTATCTCGTCTTCATCTCTGAATAAGATTTTCTATATATCCCTTTAATTTTTTTCTCCAACATATTAATTCAATCAGCTAATATCTCTTATATTGCATTACAACTACACCCATCTATGTAAATTTAACTGTCGCTCTTTATAGCTCTTTTATTTTACAGTTCTTAGTTTTATATCACTTTTTTATAGCCAACTCATTCTGGAGCAATTCATTTAAGTTCCCTTTCCCCTTTCTCTTTCTTTACATTTCGTCAGTTGCTGGTCAGTACATCAGTCAGTCAGTCAATCAGCGAGTTAATTGCTTACTTTACAACACTCATGCATATGAATTAGGGGCATTCCCCCATTGTGATCATTTTCTTCTCTCTCCCTCTCTCCATCTCACTCTGTTTAGAGGCTGTCTGTCGTCACATAATCAATTTACTTTGTTACACTTTTTTTGCTTGATGCTGCTCATGTTTTGTCAGTTTTTTTCTACATTTTTCGCAACATTTTTGAGCAACGAATTGTTGTTTTTATTGTGCTGGGCGGTAAAATTCAATTGCAATTTAAGCAAAGCTTTCGCTACAGTTTGTAGCGCGCACACACACAGGAGCACACATGCGATAAGTAGGTAAAGAAAAAGTAGAAACGAAACGAAATGAAATGAAATGAAATGTAGCTCAGCTATAATGATAACAACAACAACAGCAGCAGCAACAGTCGTAGTAAAAACTGTTGTTAATGCTGTAAAGCGCGTGTTAAGCATATGCTGGCAGCAGCTGATGCTCTCTCTCGCTCACTCCTATTGATTGCATAATTGATGCGTTTCTTTTTGTGTTGTTGCTTTTCTTCACATGTTTCGCATTTGGGCATTACATGATGCGCGCTCTGAAGCAGCGAAGTCTGTTGGTGCTGCTGCTGCTGCCTAATGATAAAGCGCGCCCGCTTACACACACAGACACACTCAGACACAACCATTATGCAATTCTCCAATATTCACAAAGCGAAACTCTACAAGAACACAACGAAAATGGCTCAGCAGCACGAGCTTGGATTTAGCAATGCTGCTGTTGTGCTCCTCACACGCATACAAATGCTACAATTGCCAGACAGAGATCTCTGCCACCGATTAGCCAATGTCAGAGATCTACGGCGTTAAGTATGTATATTTAGCCGTGACCGGTGAGCCAGAGATCTATGGCGCTCCATAGGCTGCAATTAGCATACATTAGATATACATACATATGTACATCTGTACATCCGTATATGTATGTATATATATATGTATGTACATAATTTCACAGAAAGCTGTATCTCAAATTCTTATTAGCATTCGTACAATACCTGCAGCCATTCTAATTGGAGCGTTGCTCCACATGATATAAAATCAAGTTTTTTAGCAACCCAAGAAAAAAATAATAAAAATTAATAACAATTAACAGTAACAACAAAGCGACGGTCAACCTTCGCTTTTTGATTTTCGCTTTGGCTTTGCCTTTGGCTTTGACTCATTCAGGGTCGCTGCGTTACTAACCGAGAGAGAGAAAGAGAGAGTGAGGGGAGAGTGTGAGTGTGTGAGAGAGAGAGAGAGATAGATAAAGAAGGGAAGGGATTTTTGAATAAGATTTGCGTATGCAAAATAATTTTGCAAAATTCAATAAACAAAAAATATATGGATAATACGAGATATATACATATATATATATATATATATATATATATATATATATATATATATATATATATATATATATATATATATATATATATATAGATATATATATTTATATGCACATATCTACACATAGTAATTAATTAATAGTCAATCAACGATGCTCAAAAATCTATAAACATAGATAGACAGATCAATAGATGACTGATATATATATATATATATATATATATATATATATATATTGTATATACATATATAGGTACTGTCTAACAGTCTATGTATATAGTTAGATATAACTCTGCTTTGAAGTTTGCATTAGCCTTTGTTTGTGAAGCATTTTAAATATTGTTTTAATCAAATTTATTGTCTTCAAGCTTGACTGACTGGCAAATATTTATAGTTGCTGAAAATGTTGCATTCGAGTTCATAAATAATTATCCAAAGAGATATACCCGGCATATATGTACATATGTATGGAAATTTTACATACATACATATATTATATATAAACATACATACATATATGAACAGGCCTTGGGTAAGATGAGGGCCAACTCAACGCGATAGCCAACGCAAACAGAGGACAAGACAAACAACATATTAACAAACAAAAAAACAATTGTCAAGCAAGAAAACGTCAACAGAAATATTATTTAAATAATTTAAATTAAGAAAAGAAACCCCTCCAAGAGAATAAATAATGGAAAAGATTAATATATTAAAAAAAAGCCCAAAAAAATATTTTTAAAATACTGCAAAACATACAAAAACAAAATCGAATTTCAAGAGCGACTTAAATAATAAAATATATATATATATAAAAAACAATAATGTTGTATATTGGAAGTAAGTTGAAGGCGTAATGCTTCGCAACAGGGCATAGAATTTTTTAAAGTTTTTGCAAAAAATTTTTGAATGCAAATAAGATAAGACTTTGCCCAAAAAAGTAGACTGCATCATTTTCTAGCTGTTTTGTTTTGTTGATAACGGAAAATGAAACGATAAGAACTTGCTGCAATGTGAAAGGCTAAGATTAAAACAATATTCATGCAAATATCAAAAAAGTTAACAATGTTTGTTTATCAAAGAGCACAAAGTGAATTTGTTTACCTGCCTAAAGGTAAACAAACGAGTTGCTACTGCTGCTCTTGATCAATAAACGCGTGTGCGCAGCATATCAACTGCTCGCTTTAAAATTATATAAACATTTTAAATTTAACATTTGTCAACTGCAATTTATTGGGTGTAAATTACTGAGTAATCAATCCCTCTCTCGCCTGCTCGCCCATTCATTCTTACGCTCAGTCCACTCTTGGCGTGTGCCATCTCTTTTTCACTTGTATAGCTGCACTTAACATTTGTACTGGATCGGAGCAAAAGGCAAACGCGCAATTAGCATAAAGTAGCGGACAGTCCGACAGCAGGGCAGACAGAGACAGACAGACCATTGCTGTTCTTGTTGTTGTTGCTAGTTTGCAAGTGTGAAAAGAGTTGGTTGCAATTTCAGGTTGACTGCCTTGACGATGGCAGATGACGTCAGCAAATGCAAAACGCAGCGCATAATAACTGAATGAGTGAATGAGTGAGTGACTGAGGGACTGAGTGACTAACTCACTTAGCTTGAGTGCGCGAGCGAGCGAGTGAGCGAGTGAGCGAGTGAGCGAGCTAACGACTGCGTCAGTAATTCTCCAAGTGCAGGTAAGTCGGCGCACAGTGGTGTGCACCATAATTAGCACAGCTAGAAATTTGTTGATTTGTTTCATCGATTTTCAAGCGTAAGCAAACACTCTTTCATTGTATATATTTATGCCGTTAATCAGTTGTTTAGCAATATTCCTATTGCGAGTTGGCTGTATGTACATATGTATTTGTATATATTTATATTATATGTATTTGATTTCTACCTGCTCAGCTTACTTGTGCATTGCTTGTCTGCCGGGTAACACCCACACATATACACAACACACACACACACCCATGAACCATTCCATAGCTCAATTCAGTTACCGCGCGCTTAATTTATGTTCATTTATTTAGTTATTGTCTCTCTTTCTATTGCTGTCGCTGTTTGTTTATTGTTGCTTTATGGCAATTCCCTTTCCCATGTCCCCCATTCATGTTTGGCATGCGCTGCACGTATTTCTTTCTGTCCCTGTTCCTCTACCCCGCTACGCCTTCAGCTAACAGCAAGCGAACGAAGCGTCGCACTGAGCTGCGCTTAGTTAAGTTGAGCGCAACGGTTAAACTGCAGCGCTCTCGCTCTATTGCTCTGCTGCTCGTTCGTTAAATCACTATCAGTTAATGGCTTTGCGTGAGTCTGTGTGTTTGTGTATGTGCGTGCAAAGAATTGTTGCTTGTTTGTTTGTTTATTTATTTTGTTGTCGTCATAACAGCGCCTAGTTATCGCTTTAACAGCAGCAGTCGCCGCCGCCACAGCAGCAGCAGCGACAACAACAATTACTTTAAAGACAGTTGCATAGCAATAATAACAACATCAGTGCCAAACAACAGGAAGCTTTAATTCAAATCAAATTACCTCCTACACTCGCCCTATCTTCTCGCTTAAATGTGTATGTGTGTGTGTGTCTGTCTGACTGTGCGTCTCAAAATGGCGCCTTTATAATTGAAAGCTCACTCATAAATTGCTTTGATATCAATTTTTGATTTATTTTTGAAATTCAACAATAGCAAATCAATTATCATAACAAATGAACATTTCACAATGGTCAAACGATATGTATGTACATATGTACATAGACTACTCAAGCTATTGATATAACAATGCACAATGAGGCACACATACATACATACATATGTATGTACATAGATAAACAGACGCACGCACAGACAACACATGGGAAGCGTCAAAGGCAATTGCGGTATTAGTAAATTCCCTCAAGCAAAGTTTTGAAAGGTTTAGTCCTTTAGGCATTTTGAGTTAGCAAACAGACAGCTAATATTTGTACACTGTACAAAATTTTACGACCTTACAACAAAATATTAAATATTTTATTACTTTAATTTTTTTTTTTTTTTAATTTCTTAATATTTACATGAATTGAAAAAATACTAATAAAAAATACAAACAATAATCACTTGAAAAAATATAAAATCATGGTAAAAGTAAAAAGTTTTTTTTACAGTGTGTAAATATATGCATATGTATGAGCATAGAGCAGAAGCAGTTGGTTGGGCGTTAGGAGACGAAGAAATAGGGAAACTTGAAGACACGTTGACATGACTATACACTTAGACATTGGCACATGGCAGCAGGGGTCGAGGATTGGGTCACAATTTTGCAATGCAATTTGCAAAGTGTTGACAGCAGACACACACGCACACATACACATCACATACGCGTGTGTGTGTGTGTGTGTGTCGAGAAACTTGCTATCAAAGTGGAGCAGAAAAGTAAGAGAATTTATTAGTTGCCTTTCATAGCAAATATTGTGACAAATAGGCATATAAAGGAAGCATTCGCTGAGTGCTTGCAGTGTGTGTGCGTGCGTATGTGTGGAGAGTGGAGACTGGGAGAGGAAGAGAGTGCAGCACACTCTCCTTGGTGCTGTAGACAGACAGCGTTGTGCTGTTTATTAGCTTTAGCTAGATTTAGCTAGTTCTTTCTGGCAAGCATAGCTAAAGTGGATGTTTAGCTTAGCCGTAAAAGAGCTAAGAGTTGAGTTTAGCTGGTAATGCAATGACTTCAAGCTGAAAAAGCTGCATTGACAGCACTAACTGAAATACAACTAGTTTTATGTGCATGTATGGAAATAAAAAGCCTGACGACTTAAGTTTTATGCTGAATGCGTTTGCAGCACGAGGCGCCATGTTGTTAATTGACAACACTCCTTCTTCTTCTCATTCCTAGAGAAACAATCAAGACAATTACAGTGGTGGCGCCATCAAGTGTACCATGTGCAGTTGCCTTTGAATGCGTTGGCTCCTCTATGCATTTAATTGTTGCTGTTGCTCTTGCATACTTTTCAGCACTTAACCTCACTTCTGTCACATGCTTAATCAGCACTTTGCATATTTTATTATTGCATTTATCGTCTATCGCTCATCGATTATCGCATTCGTACAAAATTCACATATTGACAGCAGGGAGGCATTGCGGCTGCACCTCACTGTCAAATGATGTGGCATGACCTCACCTCTTGCCGCCACCGCTGCAAATAGCCGTCCAAAATGACATGCAAATTGAAAAGCCATGCAAAAATCATTGACTTGCCTCTACTCATTAAAAATGGGACAGACGAAGGGCGTAATAGTTTAGTGTAATGTAATGTAGTACAGGATATCTAACTATTTATTATAAGATGTCTACAGTAAATAAATTATTATAGGATATCTGCTTGATAAGATCATTTTTGTTTTAATTATTAAGGCATATCAAGCTTAAATTTTGCATATATCTTTTTGGATATTTACAGGGCTTAGCTATTTAAGGGTTAAGCTATTTTCTAAACAAGTCAATACAAATCACTCTACACTTTATTCAGCATTTTGCTAATTACTACAGGGTATTTTCAAGTGTTGCGGCTCTTGTTAAGCATTTAACGAGTCTGGCTGCCTCTGACTTTGACAGCCCGCCCTTGTAATACACACAAACATATATGTATATAGATATATATGTATGTATATATATCTACATATGTATGTAGTTATAGCAGGACTGGCGTCTGTTGACTTTTCAGTCGCACTGTTGCCCAGCGCAAATTTGCCTGCATTATTGAACACTTTGCGCGCGCTCTCTCTTTTACAGGGGGAAAACAAACTGGGAGCTTTTCCATTTGCACATTTGCACATTTTCCCTAGCGAGGTGAAGGAGGCGCCGGGGGCAGGGCGTGGCGCTTCATTCCCTTTTTTTTCAACGATTAAATGCGAAGTTTAATTAAACAGGGAAACATTTTCCGTCAAAATTTCCTTTATGGGAGTTTAAAGCTTAATGCTTCTTAGGAAATTATTTAGTATGGCATATAGGAAAGTTCATAAAAGAAAATGTTGCCCTTGCTCAAGTAGAGCTTTAAGTGGAATTTAATACAGGGTATTCATTGACATTAAAAAGTGCCTGTTGAAACGACACTTTATGATATTTTCAAAGAGATTTGGCTCTATGTCCATATCTATCGATTGTTGTTAAAATGTAAGTTTTACCAATCGACGGTAATCGATAATAAATATTTTAATGCAATATTTCAAGTTTCTATATCTATACTTATATTCATTCGGAAATAATTTGAGCTATATATCGATAGCTATCGATTGTGCGAAAGCTTTGCCAATTAATTATAATCGATAATATGTAGATCTTTCATCATATTTGAACTATTTCAAGTTTTTATATCTATTCTATTCGCATTGATATCGCAACTTATGCCAAGTACTTTTTGGCCCGCTTTATCTTCATCGTTTTTGCCCTCCACTTTCTGAGCAGGCTTTAACCAGGCACTTGGCAAAGGACGAGCAACTGCCGACTGCCAAGTTTCTGCCACACTAATAACCGAACGCATTTTGCTCTCGAATGCATAAATTACAGTCGAAGACCAAGAGGAAGGTGCTCTATGAAATGTTATTGTAGTTATGCTGGTTCAAGCGGTGGAAAAGCGAGTATATCGGCTTTGTGTTCGTAAAACAACTTTTGTTATTGTAGATGGAGACTTGATGTGGGGAATATATATTAGACAAACCATAACCCAAGAATACAGAGGATACACATATGTATATGGCCATCTTAGGGCGTGGCGAATTGAGTAAAGCTATAGATCTCTCAGTTGTAGAGCTCTCGTACTTGAATCACTCATCAGCTGCCTCGAAATTAGAGCTTTAAACTGGATGGTTCGCCCATATTCATCTTGAGCTAGTGTTCAGCGTATTTAGATGCTGAGCGAGTATTGGGCAGTCGTTCATGCCCGAATGCGATGTTTTTACTTGTTTTTTATGCAAATTTCAAGCAGAAATTTGCATAGAGCTTGGCAATAAAAATCGATACTCGTTAAACGAGCACAGAGCGGAAGGGAGGGTGAAAGAAAGAGTCAGAAGACGTAGAGGAAGAGATGCAGAGAAAGAGATGCAAAGCTTCACTTCCGTTTCTGAAAAATCGCTCGTTATCATCCTATTGTATTCCGAGGCACGCACAATACATAGAAATTGAAACAGCTACCATAGAAATCGATGGAAATATCCTAGAACTGCCTCAGAAGATTCTATATCATGAATAGCTGCAATGAAAATGAAATAAAAACCTCACTGAATTGCTTCCATCAAGCTTGACTGCACGTCAAATATTTGTCAGTTAACAACTTTCATAAATATAGTTTTTAAGTAATTGAAAAGCCGTTTGATCAACAGCCTCACCATTAACTATAATTAACGAGCGCAACTGTACTTTAATGCATTTGGAGAAAAAAAACTTTTCAAATTGTTTTTGTTTTTTCGTAGTTGAACGAATGATTAATATGTAAATTGATTGATGGCTGAAATCGTTAAAAAAAACTAAAACGAAATTCAATTAAGTGAAATGCGAATATGGCCATAAAAGAGAGGCAACAACAACAACAACAACAAGTTTTGGCCTTAGCTAATGGGCAGGTTGGCTTCTGCTTTTGGCCTTTTGGTATTTAAACGCGTTTTGGCTTTCTTCTGCTTTCAGCTGCGACTGACTGACTGGCACTCAAATGTCAGTTAGGATTTCAAATGGCTAATACCCATTGAAGTATTGCCATATGAGAATGGGGTATATCGAGGTCAAAGCTACAAGGGGGAGGCGACACATTTTAACCTATCTTAAGTATAGATTAGTAGCTTCAAACTTAACTTCATTACATATTAATCACTGCTAAGTCGATAAATATCGATTTGGAGTTCGCTTTGAGCGTACATTTATTGTTTTATTGATCTAGTATATGTTTCTCATGTATGTAAGCTGGGGAAAGAAATATGAAATATGCTGTTTGCTTCTTATTGATATATCCTCATTTGTACAGCATCGATACATATCGATTTCCAATTTAGCCTTTTTTAAGCATATTTAATCTGTTATTTAAATAAACTCTTTGAAATTCCATTTATTTTTTAATCTGTATAAATGGCATAACTTGCTCATATATACATATATTTTTGATAACTTGACATCGATTATTATCGATTTTCAGTTAAAAGCGCTATAGCATATATATTTTTTAAGTTAACTCTTATATGCCCATTCAAGTACAATCCCATGACTCTGTTCGATATCTCGAACAAATGTCATAGTTATCGATGTTTAGCTAGGAGCTATAGCCTACATACATATTTCAACTAGAGATGCATCAAGCATTTACACAAATTGAAGCAGAGATAATCGGTTGACAGTTAGAGCCTCTTTGCATACAGGGTATTCAGTAGTCGAGCACAATCGGTGATTGCTATTATGCCGGTTATTGTAGACCGGGGCCAAAACTAATTAAGTCCAACAGCCAAATTTGACTTTGATGAACTGCTCGCATGTATATAACGGGTAGATTAGGTGTATCTAGACGACGGGGGATGGGCTGGGGATTGGGGGCGGTTGCTCATGCAATACGAGACGCATTTGCATAACAATCGAAGGGGGCCGGCTGGTTGGGGCGCAGTGGGGGTAGCTCCCATTTGGAAGGGTTGCTTGTGTGTTGTCGGTGCCACAAATTGTTGCAGTTGCATTAATCTTAATTAATGCCATGTTACAGTCGCAGTCGCAGTCACAGTTGCTGTTGCAGTTGCAGTTGCAGTTGCTCTTGCCGCATATTTCAAGAGCAGGCTAATGGGAAGTTGCAGTTGGAGTCGGCTGTTGGGGCAACATTTTAATTAAGCGCCTGCTTTGCCGCTTCAACTTGCAAGGATTCGATTTGGCTGAACGGTTTTTAAATGCCACAAGGCACAAGGCAAGTGCGGCGCAAGCTCATCTTAGCCCAGTTAATACAGAGAGCGAACACAAGAAAAACAGAAGGAAAATATAAGCTCAGCTGCCGCTGCTGCTGCCTCGACCCAAATGTCATCGAAATGGCGCTGAGTTGAAAAACAAAGCGCATGGCCTCAATATGCAGAAGCTGCGCAAGATTAACTAAGCAAAAGGCAAACAGAAATGCACCAAACGCTAGTGCCGAGTAGGGAGTGCACGACTAGGATATGCCCGGCCACACATCGGCCAGCAAATATCAGAGTTTTATTCAGGATGTTTTGGTTCGTATCTATATTATATGTATAAGGTATAGATCATTATATATGTATCTGTATCTATATCTATATCTATATCTATATCTATATCTATATCTATATCTATATCTATATCTATATCTATATCTATATCTATATCTATATCTATATCTATATCTATATCTATATCTATATCTATATCTATATCTATATCTATATCTATATCTATATCTATATCTATATCTATATCTATATCTATATCTATATCTATATCTATATCTATATCTATATCTATATCTATATCTATATCTATATCTATATCTATATCTATATCTATATCTATATCTATATCTATATCTATATCTATATCTATATCTATATCTATATCTATATCTATATCTATATCTATATCTATATCTATATCTATATCTATATCTATATCTATATCTATATCTATATCTATATCTATATCTATATCTATATATATATCTATATCTATATCTATATCTATATCTATATCTATATCTATATCTATATCTATATCTATATCTATATCTATATCTATATCTATATCTATGTCTATATCTATATCTATATCTATATCTATATCTATATCTATATCTATATCTATATCTATATCTATATCTATATCTATATCTATATCTATATCTATATCTATATCTATATCTATATCTATATCTATATCTATATCTATATCTATATCTATATCTATATCTATATCTATATCTATATCTATATCTATATCTATATCTATATCTATATCTATATCTATATCTATATCTATATCTATATCTATATCTATATCTATATCTATATCTATATCTATATCTATATCTATATCTATATCTATATCTATATCTATATCTATATCTATATCTATATCTATATCTATATCTATATATCATCTATATTTAAGTATGTAAACAAATGCTAATATAAGCTACTCCTTTGCTGTTTTTAGACCAAAGAAATATCTATGGACTATACTTGGGTTCTAAGAAGTTTATTGAGCCCTTAAAAGTTTTCATGGCATAGGTTTATAATGTTGAAGCTCTCAGAAATACTCGAAGTCTTCAAAAAAAAAAAAAAGAAAATTAAAAAAGTATGAAACGGAATTGAAACTGCTCGGAAGCGGAAAAAAAAGCAAAAGAAAAGTAATTCTTCGGTTGCAACATTTTGTTGCCATGGCGGAATGCGATAAAGTTTTTAATTACAGGAGAGGGCGACACATATTTTACAGCCATTAAAAACTTGCCGACATGGCAAGAATACCGCCCCATTCCGTACCGTCCTGCTCCCACCGGGAGTCCTCTGGCGTCCAGCTCCGCCCTCCACACATATGCCAAGCGACACGTTTGCCACCCACAGGCAAACAGACAAACAGACACCCTTTCGGGCGAACAGAACTGTTTGCTCTGCGAGTTTCAATTAACTGAAACATTTGCACATATATATTCCCGCAGCCGAGCCCCATCGGACTGGGAGAATATTCAAATAATTCGCATGTGAACAATTAAGATGACCTAGAAAACAATTGCTGCAAAAGTTGGAGCTCTTGTTGGTTCCATTATTGAGGATTTTCGCCCTAAACTCTGAACTCAGTGAAATTAGTAAATAAAAGAGTACGGCTTAGGCTTACTATGGAGGAAATTTTAGACAGCAGATTAGTTGAACCCATTTTTTAAATATTTCCATTTTGTAGACCCAAGGAACTGAGGACCTATAGCAGTTATACCTGCTATATTTGGTATGTGAGTTCTTCTAAAGCTGTGTATGAAGTAAATATGAAAACCATCCAATTGCAACATATTTTGTCCGAGCTTCTCATTCAACAGACTCAAGAAACTTGGAAGCTACTAGAGTTATAGTTGGTAAGTGAGCTCTTCTTAAGCTTACTGTGAAATAGCTATGAAAATCAGATCGGGTTTGGCTATTATTTTAAGATTTCCAAGTTGTTCACCCAAGTAACCTGGGAATCATGGGGGGTAAAGCTGTTAAATTCGGTAAATGTGGTTTGCATAAGCTTACTATGTTAATAACTTCATATTTACTCATTTCCGAGAAACCGTTCAGAGGACACTCACGAATAGTAAGAGCTACAACTGTCAAATTTTGTATATGAGCACGAGCGCCATTTGATATGTTGATTGTTAGGGACGATTCAATAATTCAATTAAAAATTGACAAAGTAGCGGCATTATCTGCTCAAAATGCTAAAACATATATAGCTAGGGTAATTTGTTCAAAAAAAAAAAAAAAAAAAAAAAAAAAACAAAACAAAGCAAAACAAATTTTGAAAAGTATTTATATTTATTTAAATTTCATTGTAAAATAAAAACAATGCTCATATTTCGGTAGAAAGCAGCAAATCTTTGGGAATATCTATATAGACTGTCCATCACAAAAGTTATTCATATGTATCAAAGGCAAAAGGAACGATTTCAGAATCTGGCAAGATGTGCGAGGTGCAGATGTTGCTGGAAGACCTGGGCCACACGTTCACCAAATTCAAGGAGCAGCGCCGCGTCGAGATGCTCCGGCTGTTTGGTCAGGTGCGTTGCTGTGAGTGCGGCCACAAAATGCGTATGCTGGAGGCCCAGAAGTGGGAAAAGAGATTTGCGATGAGCGGCAGGCAATTGGTAGCGGCTTGCGTAATATTCCTGCTGCTGCTGGCCTTGATGTGGATCTATATGACAAGGCGATTCAACAAGGTGGGCGCCCTAGGTAGCGGCGCCTGTGTCGCCACATTCTTCTTTACCCATACCACTTGCGATATCTATGCATAGCATTGTTTTTATTTACAAATTAAATATGAATCTATTTCTTAATCTGTGCGGGGAGGTCTACTTCTTCGATAGTTAACGATGCTATCGATAAATGCCGTTTTGAAGGCTGCTGACTTATTTACTGTATTTATCCTAGCTTTGTTGCGAGTCAGCTCAATTTCGATAATTATCGATGTTGGCTCTCGTATAGTCATATTCTGTTTCTTCATTTATCTATTATGAATATGAATATTTCTCTATTTCAATTCTATTTTTATTTATTCTATTTTACTTTTATATATTGAATTGTTGCCTAACCTTCATTCCTCTTGAGATGTCGCTATCGATAAATATCGATGTTTGCTTTGTTCTATCGAAAATACCATTGGCTACAATTCTATATATCTATCTGATTCCATTTTTCTCCTTCTCCTCTAGTCGCTTCTATATCTTTTAATTTCGGGCATTCAATATATAGATGCGTCTTTGATTTTTCGTTATTTGGTGTTATTGCTCATTTATTCTTCTGTATTTTCCCCAAGCAATTCAAAAAATGCGCAACAGAGGGCGCCACAGCAACACAAAGCCAAACCAACAACAGCACAAAAAACAAAAAACACTTTCTAACATCTAACAGCAAATTCCTTTACAATTCACTAAACAGCAACAACAAGAAGAAGAGTAAAAAGTCGAGCTTAACGCAAATTGTGCAAACACAAACCGAAAAATACCAGAAATAAAAAAAAACCAGCCCAAAAATTTGTTTGTGCAACTAAGTAACAACACGCCCACAACACAGCCTCGCCCCGCACCGCATAGCGCCTCACATTGACCACGCCCTATTTCAGTTAAATCAACAGCTGCCCAAAAACCATTAAAAAGAGTAGTACGAGCGCTTACAATAGGGCCTGCCCGACTAGAAGATGCTCTAAAGGCACTGAACGGAAGCAGTTATATAAATAGATGTACATATATATAGAAACTATTAGAGATGTACTTGGGATAAGTGAAACCTATTTAGTAAGCGGTAATTGCATATACGAAACTAGCGAGATTCGCCATCCTGTAGAGCCAAGCAACTCAGAACCTATAAAAGTAATAGTTGTTAAATTCGTTTGTTATGCATGCTATAAAGCATATATGAAGATCATCACTTTTCTATACATATTATACAAGATTACCGTTCAACAAACCCAAGTAACTCCAATACAATTGAGCTCATAGTTGGCAAATTTAGCATATGAACTGTGTTTTTAAGCTTGCTATCAAGTATATATCAAATTTAGCCCACTTCTACTTATTTTATTAATATTCCCCCTTTATAGACCCAAGGAACTCACAAACTACATGAGCTATAGTTGGCAAATTTAATATATAAGTTCTTATAATACTTAATACGAAGCATTTATAAAAACCAGTTCCGTTTAACTTATTTCATCCGAGATTCCCACTCAGTAAGCTCAGTGAACTCAATGACTATCAGAGATGGTACCATAAAATAAGCTATGGGAGCTTTGCGAAAGCTTATATCAGAGCACTTGTGCTAATTAGGCCAGCTTTACCCATCTTATCCCCGATTTGAATTGTATAGACCCAAGGAACTCATAAACTACAGCACACAGAGCTTTCGAAATTCGTATATGAACTTTTCTAGATAACACTTTAAAAGAAACAAACATTTGCACAATAACAAAATACCCTTTTCAGTTCATTTTCAATGGGTTCAGGTTGTACAAAGAATGCGAAATAAAATCAACAAATGCACAGCGCCAAACTAAACTAAAGAAAAAAGTAACGTAAAGAGGCGCAAACAGTGGGCGTGACATGACCTGCCTACTGTTGAGGCGTTGCGTTTAGTGTTTCATATATATATATATACTTTTTTTTTTTATTTTTGCTGAATAGTTTTTCAATTTTTTTTCCGTTCTTTTTCATGAATGGAACGCAAAACGCGGCTCAGTCGGTGGGCGGCTGGGCGTGGCTGTGCTCGTTAGAAAGCCGACTGCGGACACTTGAAAGTGTTGCCAAAGCTTCTGTGTGTGTGTGTGTTTGTGTGTGTTTTGTTGTTGCTTTTTCATATTTCTAGTTCGCCATTCAAGAGGCGAAACAACCAACAACAAACATGAGCGACAAAAGCGACAGCCGTGCGACATTAATTGAAGTTTGTTGAACCAAAAAAAGCTATTTGCATGGCCCCCATTCTTAATGAACTAGCCACGCCCACAGACGCAACCGTCCGCCCGCCCACGCTGTGGCAGCATCTTTAGCTGATGACTGAATGATAACAACAACAACAACAGTAGCATAAGAAGAGGAAGAGACAGCTTTTCAATGGGATGTGCACAAAAGCACTTCAATCAAGCTAACTGATTGATTGACTTAGTAGGTCAGTGACTGAACGCTTGAGTGTCTGCTAGATACGCTGAATGATTGACTACTTTGTTAAATGACTGTAGTCAATGAGTAACTGATTGATTGACTGCTTGACTTCATGATTGCTAAACATTGATTGAGGGACTGATTTGATAAGTATGGGATTGACTGCATGACTGCATGGCTGATTGATAACTCGAGTGATTCAGTAATTGAATGACTGACGATGACTGTTTATTCTTTTGATAAATTAAAATAAGTGATTGACTGATGAACTGATTGACTGCTGGCGTTTTTGACTTTCTCATTACTTTGAGAGCTGGCCAATTAATAAATTAATTTTCATCAGATTCACATCAAACTCATTTGATCTCGTTGTAAATTAAGTGAAGGCGGAAAAACGCCTAAAAACCTTTCTGAGAAAAAAGTTACAACAGCTCACAAAAGTAATTAGATTTATGATTCAATTCTGTTCATTGTCTTTGCTTCATGGGAATTTTCGCTTGTCTCCATTTGCTTTTCTGTTCATTTTCATACTTGAATTAAATCGTGATGCAATCCGGTGAGAAATTGTCAAAAGAAATATTGCAAAGATATTTCCTGGCAAAGGTTTTTGTAAGACACGCTAATTATACCCTATTTAGTTGCTTGTTAACCAAATACTGTGGCAATCTGACGTCTTATAACCTCAGGGAACTCATTTA
Organism: Drosophila mulleri; assembly: GCA_035047565.1. Taxonomy (NCBI): domain Eukaryota; kingdom Metazoa; phylum Arthropoda; class Insecta; order Diptera; family Drosophilidae; genus Drosophila; species Drosophila mulleri. The sequence goes on along the minus strand of JAWNPK010000093.1, from coordinate 229,949 downwards.
CTATGAGAGAAATATATGTAAGCTAGCCAAGATACATATGTCTTTTAGACCCAAGGAACTCATTAACTACTTGGGTTAAATTTACCGAATTCGGACTGTGAGCTCCTGAAGAGTGTGTACTATAGAATTTATATATAAAACCTATCGGATTTAAATATTTTACTAAAAGGTTCTCTGTAATAGACCCAAGGAACTCAGAAATTGTAAAAGTTGCAACCGTGAATTTTGGTTAGTGAGTTCTTGATAGATAATATATTGAGAGTTATAACTGCATATTGCAGATACATTTGATTAATAAACTCACTGATTCAGCGCATTATCTATGTTAGATCACACAAGTTTTTGATAGCCCCTTACTCTATAACTCTTTTTCGTTTCTAGAGTATCTCTTTGTCTATCCAATGAATATTGCGGACACATTTTCATTAGCTTTAATAGCAGTGACATTGTCAAGAGCTCAAAGTAGCTGTCTAACTTTTAAGGAAGCTGCTGAATCTTGGCCCCGTTCACGAATCCCTTTTGGCACCAGGCTCAATGCGCCCAGAAAATTTCTTTTCGTTTTCCGTTTTGTTTTGCTTCTGTCATTTTCTCTCGCTACCTCTTACTCTTGCTCCATAAACTTGACAAAGTTGTTGCACAGACAGAAATGCAGGGAATTTCGCCCGATCCACTGCACCATGTCCATTTATCCTTCTGTTTAAGAGTTTTCTATTTTCAAACTGCGATTTGTTCTCCTTTTTTTTGTGCTTGCTGCAATTGGAATTTCCAGTTCAAGGGAATTTGCCATAAGCTTTTTGTACCTATTTCTGAGAGAGAGAGAAAGAAAGAGAGAAAGAGAGAGAGAGAGAGCGAGAGAGAGAGAAAGAGAGAGAGAAAGAGAGATAGAGAATGAGAGACTGAGTATCGTCCCTGTTAGTATATATATTTGTCTCTATGCCCTTCTTTTAGACTGTCTCTTTCTCCGTTTCTCTCTCTCTCACTCCCTCCCTCTGACTTTCTCTTTGTCTGCCTCTCTCGTTGACAGACTCTCAGTATACATTTATATATATATCTGTATATATGCATATGCCTATTTGATCAATATTGAAACACTTTCTTCTGGCGCAAGTGCTGCCAGAGTTGCCACTATTTGTCAAAAGCCGCGATGGCTGCACGGCAGACCAAAAATCGTTGCCTCTAGTCGCTAAGAGACCAAAATGCAAATAATTATTTGCAATTGAAATTAATTTGTTCGCCTAGTTATAAAAATCAGCGGCGACGCCAGGGTTGCCACCAGCGTGCAAATATTTGTGCAAACAATTTGCAACTTTCGTCCACAAAATGGCGGCGACTATGAGGCGCTGCCTGGGCATTATGGCGTGGCGGTGTTTTTTTTGTGGGTGGGGGGGGGGGGGGGGTGTGTGGTCTTTTCTGTTGTTGTTGTGGCCGCTGGCTGTGTGCCACCTGTACGCTGCCCCAGCTTCGGCGCCAGTCCCACACAGTCTCTGTCTCTCTGCGTCCCACACACATCGTTTCAAGGACACTTTTGGCTCCTCGGCAGCCTATCTGCCCACCTACCCACTCACCCACCTCACTTCCTCCAGCTCTCTCAGTCTCCCTCTCGCACATTTCACATAAATCAACGCCGTCTGCTTGGGCTTCCGCTTTGCATCTCCTTTCCTCACTTTCCTCTTCTTCGGCTGCTTGCTTTGCTCTCTGTTGCTTTGTTTGACTGTCTACGCTTTTTCTTGCCTCTCTGCCCCTGCATCGCCCCCACAGCCACCTCCGGCTGCCCCTCGGGACAATAAAAATGGAAAGCAAACAACAACAAATACGAAGCACTCGAGCAGCATTTTCTAGGCTCCGTTTCTAGGGTTGCAAATGTGCCAGCCACTCACATGCACATAATACATACACATATACATCTATCTATACATGTGTATGCACACATCTACACATGTCTTCGCATATCCCAACTATAGAATACCCTGATGAGATCTAAAGTTGTATTGATAAAGAGTTGGCATTGGGATTGAAGGCAAATGAAAGATGTAGAGATGAAAGATATATAGATAAATATTATATATATAACGACATAAACATTAAATATCTATTCACTGGAGATACGTGGATAGTTTTCAGATAATATTCATATACCTTATGCAGATAGATATAACTATATACGAATAGACATATATCATGCTATATATATTTATGCTCAAAAGATTGAGAGACAGTTATATCTTACGTCTGCGTGTCCTATAGATATATGTACTATATATCAACTATCCATGCGATCTATTAATGTGAAAAAAGCTTAGCTGCTATTTTCTTTTCGATTTCAGAACTCTCCATCTATTTCGCTCTCTCTCTCTTTCTCACCCTTCATATCTCTCTCGCTCGCTCTCTCTCTCCCACTTTCTATAGATATCGCATATATTTTGCTAATTCTGAACACAAAGCCATCTAAAATATGCGGAATCCGTTTTTTATTACGTTGATCCCTTTCGTTTTATGGACCCATTAAATTCACATTCGCTTGAGGCCCAACAGCATCCCACTTCTTTAGCTTTTCCTTGTGCCTTGCTCTTCTTCTTATCTTCGCTCATGTTTTGTTTGTTGCTTTGTTTGTTTTGGGTAAACACATTTGGGCAACAAAAAAAATAAAAGAAGAAAAATCAAAAAAAGGGTTGACGGAATGCACATAGGCTTTTGGGGGTTGACGGACATGGGCTGCTTGATTGATTGATTGATTAATCAATTGACAACATGTCTGAGTGCTAACAAGGTGAGGAATACTTGAGAGAATAATAAAGAAAACAGAAAACATCTATAAGGATCTTATCTGAAGATATACATGTATGCATTTAGAGATATATAGAATAACTGATCCGTATAGGTATACAGAACGATATAGATGTCTATCGGTCTATAAAGATATATAGATAGATAAAGGCATGTATCACTATGTATAAATAGATTTAGATCTAAATAGATTTATCTGGATAGATAGATCTACATAGATATATCGATACATCATTTTACTAAGTTAGATAAATATCTATAATGGAATATATATAACTTATATAGAAATATATATATATATATATATATATATCAAGATAGACTTATCTATAGATAATATGTAAGTATGTAGATTTCTAGAGCTTAGCTCTCATGTAGAAAGCATGACATATCTCCTGAGATCTGCAGAAACAGTTGTTAAACACAGATATAATAGATAGGTTTATAGCGTTCATAACCAGCACATTGACATTCGCAGCAAAAAGTTAAATTCATTGAGATATTATTGTAATTTTCTATGAATTTCAACTATTTTGCTGTATCCTAATAATTCACAGCCGTAAGCTATTCGACTTATGGCGCTTTATCCTTCATCTTTGGCCATTTGCAGGCAGTAACTGCTTTGCATTGAATGCGACATCAAAAGCATATTGCCACAGGGCAATTTTCTTTTTAACTCTGTAATCAACGTATGGCAAATGCTGGAGAAAGAGAGAGAGAGAGAAAGAGAAAGACTATAAAGCCTGACAGCCAAAATAGAAATTTAACTTTAATATATTTTTTATTTTCACAGTTGTTGTCGAGGAACTTTACAAAATTTCTTCAGCTGTCTAAAACAAAATTCTGTTGGCCAACAACAACAATAAAAACAACAACAACAAGGCAACAACATTTGTCTGCGTGGGCGTTGCTACCGCTCTGAGTTCCGCCCACCTATTAGAGTCAGCCAAGCTGGCTGAAAGTGAAGACGGAAAAAGCAAATGTTACACACAACAAATGGGGAAGGGGGGGGAGGGGGGGAATGGTCGAGGAAGTGCGGGTGGGGTAGAAGGAGACTATACATATGTATATACAGCTATATATACGTACATATATACATATACATAGGTGTGTATAAGGGCAAGCTTTACTTTTGGCGCTGAGGCCTGTTGCTAACAACCAGGAAATGGCCACAGATTCACTTGCTGCTTGAATTTCAGCACACCCTGTACGGTATGAGGTCGTGAGCGGGGTATGCTGTTTGAGAGTATTTCCTTTGTCATTTTATTAACCAAATGCGAGCTCATATTTACAGGGTATGTAATATTAGGCTTGGCCAATCTCAAATGCTATTCGAATCTTTGTTAGCTATCGCTGCGTCAGTTTGCACTTTTTCTATTTACAGGGTATTTGGCTGTTTTATTGTAATGCATTTGAAATACTATAACCAAGGAATCCGCTTTAATTTATTGGCTTTATTTTGCTAATTTACATGGCATTTAGAGTTGTAGGCTGCCTCAGATTACAGGGTATTTTGGTCATTTTAGTTTTATAGAGTTCAAGACAGACTCTCGCTCTAATATACAGGATATTCCATACTGGATTTGATTTATTTCAAACTCTATGCTGGTTTGTCTACCATTTACAGGGTATTTCCGTTTATTTGCAAGCAATTCCAAAGGGTATACAAAGCGTGCGGCTACAAATGGCAAATCGCCAAATGCACTATTATCAAGTATACGACATGTGAGCTGCAGTTGCTGCTGCTTCTGCTGCTGCTGTTATCCATTGTGCACATGCTTTGCAGCTGCATGAAACAATAACAACAACAACAAGAACAATAACAACACAATCTTAAAGTTGCTGCCAAAGAAGCTGAAAAACTATCCATCTGCAGTTGGCAGCGACTGTTGGCTGTTGCGGCTGTGCCATATCTTGAAGCGACAACAACAATAACCATAATAATGGAATAGGTGTCTGCCACCATGCCAACAAAAACAACAACAACAACAACAACAACAAGAGCAACAACAAAATCCCGGCGTAGACGACAAAGCAAGCGCCAGAAACGGCAAAAACGCTTCAAAAGGAGCACAGAAAATCGATAGATTTTTGGCAGATACACACACGCAAACACAAAACGCACACACGCAAATATACACAGAGACCGACACACACACACACACACACACACACACTGACAAAAGGCAAACTTCCTGAAGCCAGCCGGCGACTGTTTATGCCAGATATTCTGTATACGCAATGTTATACAAAGCGAAGGCAAAGAGAAAGAGAGAGAGAGAGAGAGACAAAGAGAGAGCGCGCACAAAAGGGAGAGTGGCAGCAAGAGAGCACAAGTAGTGGGTGAGGATTGAGGGGTGATGGGAAGGGGGGCTGTCAAAAAAGCTAGAGACTAAGCAGAGCCAACGCAAAAACGCGAGCGAAAGAGACAGGGAGAGCGAAAGCCTAGCTAGAGACAGATTGTGCTAGAGCGAGATGGAGCGAGCAAAGCTGGAGGCTTAATAAAATGTTGCCGGAATTTGAATTTTGATGATGATTATTATTATTGTTGTTTGTTGTTGTTGTTGTTGTTTGTCGACTGGTTGTTGTTGTTGTGCATAAGTAGTTGCGGCCGGCTGGCAAATATGTGCAGAGCCCTGCGCATACATAAATATAACATGACAACAACAACAAACTGAAACAACAACAGAAATAACAACAATGCTGTCTAATATCCTGCAAAGCAGACACGTTTTGCGCTTTATACACTGTTCGCATTATGCCAATAGAATATGGAGTATAAACAATGAATGCCCAAATGTTTGAACTGGCTCAGCGAGCGGACGTTCGTTCAGCTGTTGAGCTCATTTGGTCAGCTGTCTTAATGTATGCAGTATATATACATATATTTCTATATGTATATGTGTAGCTACAAACATCTACTTCTTCATGTATCCATGTCTATGTTTATATCTGGTTATCTGAACACATACATATGTACATATATCGCTATACGTTCGGCTGTACATCTATACGGCGATATACACATTTATCCGTTCAGGTATATACACATCTGTATATCCAGTTACCTAGACTTATTTATCTATACTTCCATATACATACATACTACATAGTTATATATACGGATAATCAATATTTCCGAGTTATCCGTACCTATACATATTTATGTGTAATATGTATAGACATACATACCTATATAGTACCTACAATAATACATTATAATTTGTTTATCCAAATATCAAACCAATAATATATTTTATTACCCGATCCTAATGCTTATTTATCCAATTATTCAATTGTCCAGCCAACCTTACTCAACAGATATCTTCCGACTATATATGACTAGCCGGCCATATGTATACCTTATGTATATCCATATATATATACATATATATCCACTCATAAATCAAAGCGTACAAACATATATTTGTCCCCTTGTATCCAATCGTGTATTTACTTTTAGCTATGCCTCTTGTTCATGGCTTTGCTCAAATCTAATCTAGTTGCGCTTTTTGTTGCTTGTATTTAAATCGATAAACGATCAACGATAAACGTCTGCATAATTCCAATGCAATTTAATTTCTCTTCTCCTGCTGTTGAATCAAAGCTAATTTTCCATGCAATTTCCCTTAGCCATCTGGCCCTCCGTCCGTTCGCTCCTGCTTGTTTAGCTGCTCGGCTGGCCGTCCTTCACTCATTGAACAGTGTCCACCCCGTTGACCTCGTTGACCCCCCCCCCCCCCCGCTCTTCTCTAGTCGTCCACTGCTGCCATTTGGCATCCGTCCTTTTCGGTGTCCGGCGTTTCGTTTTAATTGCATCAGTGTCGCTTGATTTAACCACATTGCTCAGATTTAATATTAAAAATTGACACAGCAAAAGCTACATAAACGGGCATTTGAACACAGACACAGACAGCTACACACACACACATGCACGCACACCTACGCACACCTGCACAGGATAATCAATGAAATGCTCCTCGGGCAGTCCTTTGCAATTGGGTCAGCGGCATTAATATAGGTGAAAAGGGAAGACAAATAGAACGACAGCTTGCATAAATAAGCGTGATCGACTAGCAGCTACCCTGTAAATAATAGGGTTCAATGAAGAAGCTAGCTTGTTTCTGGTAGCTAAATGAACTTCTTGCTTTGCCTCTTACTTACTTCCTTTGCTTTTCTTTTCCTTTGCTTCTTCTTTACTTCACTTGTAGACTCTTTTTGCTACACTCTGCACTCTTAACTTCTTTACTTCAGTTTTGACTTCTTGCTTCTGGCTTCCATTACTGTTTACATGCTCCTATGCTTCCTTCATTACTCTCAGCACTTCTTCCACACACTTTCTCCGCTTCTTTCCTCAACTCCTCATATTTCATTTCACTTGCTACTCGCTTCTTTCTTAATATAAACTATTTTTGGCGTGCTTCGTAATTGTTTGATTTCACCTCTCGCTGCTAACTTCATCAGCTTGCAGCTTCTCACTTAAAATTTCGTTTCTTTCTTTCGTTTCCAACTTGTATTATATAAAGCTAAGTATGTATAAGCTTTCGTCTATTGCATTGGTTTAGACTCCAGTCTTAAAATCCCTTCCTAATTTATTCAAATTCTTAATAATCATCTGCCCTTCGCGCTTCTCAATCGCTTCTCTCTAATGCAACCTATGGCTTGTGCATGTTGCACGGTGTGGAAGGAAATCTAGGCGTAGCTAGATAGCACGTGCCGCTTCTCTAATTGCTTCTCACTGCGCTTGTTAGGAGGCGTCACACTGCCACGCCCATTTGTCTGTAGCGGAAATGTAGGCAACGATACGACAACGAGCTCCGAACGAACAACAATGCAACAAACAGAGAACGGTTAACAACGGGGGGTAACGAAATGGAAACGGTGTAGGGAGAAGCGAACAGTGAGCTGTGGAGAATCGGAGAAGTGTAGGAGCTACAACAAGTAGGCAAATGCAATTTCCCCTATTGCACAATGGCGACACCTGGCGGCAGTTGGCCGCAAATTACAGGAATTTGCCACAGTGAAAGCGGAAATGTGAATAAAAGACGAGGCTCCTCATTGTTTATGGCCGGGGCGTGAATCGCTGGAACTGGAGCTGGAGTTGCAACTGGAACCAGTGAACCATTGAATCGCTAATGAACCGCTAATGTCTATAAATGCTCGCGACATTTTAGACAAGACAACAGTTGCGAGCTGCCAGCAACTTTGTCGCCGGAGTGCCAATAAAAAAGTTGCCAACTAACTTGGCTAAAACTGTCAAAGCCACAGCCAAACAACTTGGCCAATTGCCAGAGATTTGTTTTCTTCCATTGCTCTGGCTTTTGCCTTTGCCTTTGCCTTTGCCTTTCATGCTTTATTTTCTTCTTTTTATTTTCTTTTCATTTTTTTTCTTGTTGGCAGACTTGAAGTAGTTCCCCATCATCGTGATGAACCGAAGGCAGGCTTTTATCAAGTGTCACAGCTATTGAGCAATTGGCATATGCATTGTCTCATTGTCTCACTGTCTCCCATTGTCGCTCATTGCCTTGGTGAAAACTATTTGATGGAACGCCGGATGCTCGGGCTTCAAAACTTTTCGCAGACTCTGGCAATAAAGTTGAGAAGTTCATTCCGACAGCAAATGGATTATATAATCGCACTTGATATAATACGACTGAGCACTGGATGTCCAGACGGAAGTCTGAAGTCACGAAACTCACTTTCCACAAGGCGAAGCGAGCTGAAAGTTGCTGTCATTTATAATGATTGAAGATCGACTGATTGAGTGACCAAAAAAGGAAAGCCCTAACTAAACGTTGATTAACTCACTGAATCTGACTGTCTGATTGATGAAATGCCAACTGATGGGCGATACATCAGACGGTATCTATATGTCTGAATGCCTGCATGGTTGATAGACTCTGATTGATTGAATGCGTAATAGACGTAACTGAACTGATTGATTAAGTTGATTGATTCTGATAGGTTGATTGATTCATATACTTTGACTGACTTTCCGATTGATTGATTGATTAGCTCTGGTTGACCAGCTGATGGTTGATGATTGTCTGACTTTAAGTTGCATGACAGACTGATTAACTTACTCACAAAAAGTCCGCTAGATTGACAGAAATACTGATTGATTAACTACATGATTGACTAAAAGTCGGAATAACCCACTGATTGACCGACTTCTTATACCAAGCAACTGCTTTTCCAATTCTCTCACTCACAATTATGAATATATCCTTCGATCAGACCTGTTGATATGCTGTGGCTCAATCATATTTCAACATACTCACAATTGTCTGAAGCAATGCGAAAAGACTGAGCTGTCGATTAATCAAGCCAAATCACAGCGGAAATAAGTCGGCAATGGAACAACAACAACAACAGCAATGTGTTGGAACAACTGAGATAAGAAGAAACACAATGTGACAGCTGTCAAAGCACAGCAGGATTGTGGCATGGTAAACAGATTGCAGAGGGGTTGAGTGCTCAAATGGGAAATGGCAAAAATAATGCCAGTCTATGGGAATGCAGCCGCAACTAGAGCTAGGGAGAGAAGCGAGAAAGAGAGAGAGGCGAGACAATGAGAGAAAAGTGTACGAATTATCAAGGAAACCACCCGAAAATCTCAGTAGCGACAAGTGTGCGTGGGTGTGTGCAGAGGGGTCAGAGACAAAGAGAGAGACAGAGAGAGAGAGAGAGAGAGAGAGAGTGAGTGTGTGTGGGTAAGAAAGGGAGGTGTGTGTTGGGTTAGAGGGGCAGCAGCTGCTGTTGCCATAACAACGACAACAACACTCAACACGGATAATGCCGCTGCTGCTGCTGCTGCTGCTGATGCTGATGATGATGATGCTGATGATTGTGATGATTTTGTGGAGCGGCACTGAAGTGCTCCAAGGGGGAGCAGTACCATGGGCGCTGGCATAAAGTTGCGTTTAAACGGATTTCATCACGAGGCACGAAATTCAATTTAATTTATCAGCAAAGCAAAAACAACCCCCGCAACAGAAGGGGCGAGAGATGGCTCAGGGGTTCGCTCAACAAGGGGATGCTGCTTAGCTCTTTTGCGTTTCGCTTTCACAAACGTCTTCGCAAAGCAACCTGCAAAATGCAATTAATCATTTTCATTTCTGTTCTCATTCTCATTTTGATCTCGCCTAGTCGCGTTTCTTCGCATTTCATCCAAAAGTGTTTACCTTCAATTGGTAGCGCACAATTAAGCGCTTTAATCCGATTAACCCTGGAGCCAACCCCTTCGAGAGCACCGCTCCGCCCAACGAGCAGACATCATGTGGCAACTGTGATATGATCTGGCAACACAGTTAATTGGACCACATTTGCATATGAGATTCAACAGTTGACCTCGCTCTCTCTCTCTCTCAGCCTGTCTCTTTCCTGCTCTGCCTCCCCAACGTTGACCGTTGTCCAGCCTGTGGTCCACCCTTTCTTGCTTCTAATTGGTCAACACTCGACACATTGGCCACAAAATTTCAACAACTCTTCACGCTTCTCACATAAATTACATTAATACGCTCGAGAGCATCCATCTCTTTCGCGCTCTCTCTTTCACTTTCTGCTTTACCATTTTTCTCAGTCACAATCTCTCTCTCCCATACTCTTTACTCCCTATCTCACTCTATACCTTCTCTTTTTCTTCCAATCTTTTCCTCTTTTTTTGCCTACTTGTCTCTCTATTTCTCTCCCTTTCTCTCTATTAAAGAATTGCACTTTCTGTATTTCTCTCGGTATCCACCTGTCACTAAATATATTTGTACTCTCTTTCTCTCTCTCTCTCTCTCACTCTCTCTTTCTCTTTCTCTTTCTCTTTCTCTTTCTCTTTCTCTTTCTCTTTCTCTTTCTCTTTCTCTCTCTCTCTCTCTCTCACTCACTCTCTCTCTCTCTCTCTCTCTCACTACTTTCGTCATAGAGATTATCTATCCTTCAATTCTCAAGCAGTTTCTTATGCATTCTCTTTCATAAACTGTTAAAGCGTGCTCAATTGCAGTCTTTAATCATCCATTCTCTTTTAGTTTATATCATTGCAGCTTACATTTCATTCATGTGAGTCAAGTACGCGTTAGCCTAATGCTAATTCACTGTTAATTGGTTAGTTAACTAGAGCTCTAAACTTGATCCAATTTGTAGTTAATCAACGTTGTTAATTCAAGTCCAATTGCCAATTGCGGCTGCAGCACTTGAATTTGGCATTGTCTGGGTCCCTCATGATATACCGTTTAGCACCTGGGCAGACAGACAGGTAGGCAGGTGTAATTAAACAGAGTGCGACAGAAAGATAGAGAGAGCGCGTAGGGAGGAGGTGGGAGCGAAAGACAAATAAAAAACAGGTGAACTGCAATGCACAAACTATGGCAATAAATCTGTTCAGAGACAGATAGAGAGCGAGAGAGAAAGAGCGCGGGGCAAGCGAAAGAGAGACGCACTGGCTGCCGCATTGATAATCGCTTCACACACACACACACACACCTCTTTTAGACGTGTGCGTGTGCGTGGGGGACCAGTTGAAGGACAGACTGCAGCTGAGGGCAGAAACATTTAAAAAGCGGAAATCAGGCAGACGACACAAATACACCGAACACAGCTAGAGAATGAAAGCGAAACATATAAAAAGAAATAGAGAGAGAGAAAGGGCAAAAGAGCTACACTGAACGAGATAGAAAGAGAGAGCGAGTAAGTTAGGAGCCGAGCAGAGGAACTGTGGTTAACAAGTGTCAAGGCGCCTGGGCACACAATGAATGAAAGAGAAAGACAAAGAGAGTGAGGAAGAGAGATGGGATATATGGGCAGTCACGCCCATGCCCCATTAAATTGTGGTCGTGGGCGTGGCAACGCCGCATTGAATTTGCAAGTGGAAACGCATTGTTAGGCCAGCGCCTTAGATAATTGCATGGAAAAGGCGATTGAGAAAGAGTCAAAAAGGCGAGCGAAAACAACACAGCAGAAGAAGAAGGAAAAGAAATAATAAGAATCATATATTTACAACAGTAAAATATTCAAAGTCACAACAGTTCCGATTTTGACCGACTATCGATATGCGTATCGATAAATATTTGTTGTTAGAACTAAAGCTTAAATCTGTACTATACATGAATATTATTGAATAATATAAGAATCATATATTAAAATATTCATAGTCACAACAGTTCCGATTTTGACCGACTATCGATATGCGTATCGATAAATATTTGTTGTTAGAACTAAAGCTTAAATCTGTACTATACATGAATATTATTGAATAATATAAGAATCATATATTAAAATATTCATAGTCACAACAGTTCCGATTTTGACCGACTATCGATATGCGTATCGATAAATATTTGTTGTTAGAACTAAAGCTTAAATCTGTACTATACATGAATATTATTGAATAGTGCCAAGTTTTCAGCACGCTTGCACAACCGAGTATCGATAGCAGCATCGATATGCGCATATATGTATGTATGTATGTATCTACCCAAGACTATTTATTCAACAACAATTATTTAATCGGTTAAGCAACACTTTATATATGCATACATATGCATATTTATTCAATGTTGATAAATTGCAAAGCTTCAAGCTGGCATTCCCTTAAGCTTTGTAAATTCTTGTGTTTCCATCACGTTCTGCATTGATGCGAACAGTGGAAACAATGCAAAGTCTATAAACACTTTCAGCTACAGCAAAGAGCATACGAATTCTGTAAATGCCCCCCATGCACTCGCATCTATTCACTTGCCCACTAGATGCCAGATTATGAATACGGATGTATTCATGACTAAATGCAAATGCTGCACACACACACACAGAACGAACACTTTCCATGGCAACGGCTGAAACCCACTTAGAGTTCCCTTTGTCTCTCCCGGTGACAATAAACTTGAATTATGGCCACAAGACATATGCATAAATGCACAAAAGTATCTTAAACACTCGCACACACACACACGCACACACTTTCACACAGAAGTATCTGCATCTCTTTGCGTATATCTAGATGTAGCTGTATCTGCATTTGCATCTGCATTTACAGTTTGGTTCTTTTTCAGAAGTCAGAACTCATTGAAAAACGGGTAAATAGGGTATTTTGTCTTTGTGCATAAATATGCAAGAGGCAACATGGGGCGTGGCTGTTGGATGAACTGAGTAGATGTAGCCATGTCCGACTGATGACATGTCCCATATATGTATATTCATGCAATTGAAGTCACGGTATCTAGTAGTCGGGCATTGCCCACGTAAACACTTTACTTATTTTTTATTTTATTTTTCAACTACTCCAATGCAGAGGCCGTGATCTCTGCATTAAGCTTACCGCATTGTTTCTACACTTCACATTGGAGTGGACTTAGGAGAGCTTGCGAAGCTATGCGCACCTTACATCATGTTACATACCTGCAATTAAAGAGAGAACGAGAGAGCATGAGAAGGAGGAATACATATTAAATTTGAGATTTCTTGCTGTTGAGGCCAACCTCAAATGGTGTTATATGACATTAATTGTAAAATAAATTTAATAAATAACTTTTGTATTCTATGTAGACATTGAGAAGGTGAATGAATAATGTTAGATGGAGAAAAACAATGAGAGATAAGGAGATGGAGTGATTAGAAGAAGAGAGAAGCATTCATGTGAGATTCTATGAAAGCAAACAGAGTGAGAGAGAGAGAGAGAAAGTGAAATGGTTATAGAAGGAAAGACATAGAGAAAGAGCGAGGCAGACAGCTAGAGAGAGAAATACAGAAAGGTATAGAGAGAGAGGAAAAGAGAATTAGGTAGAGCAAGAGTGAGACAAAGAGGGAAAAGACAAATAGACATAGATTGAGACAGATAGAAAGGGAAAGAGAAATACGAATAGAGAAAGAGATAGATAGAGAAATGGAGAGAGAGACACAGGCAGAGATGAAGACTGATACAGATAGAGAGAGAATGATAGAAAGGTGGTTTCAATCAATCAATTAAACGCGAAACATAAGAAATAGATAGATATAGATCACGGGATAGATAGGAATGGAAATAGAGATAATCAATCAATTAATTGAAAAAAAAAAAAAAATAGCACAAGAAATATGTAAATGTGTAAGAAAAGTGTGTAAGGTATAGATAAAATCAAGTCAAGAAACTTTCAGTGCTAGAGAAAGAGATAGAAGAAAGAGATTGGCTAAATATGAAGAGAGAGAGAGAGAGAGAGAGAGAGAGAGAGAGAGAAAGACGGGGGGGTATGTGTGTGTGTGCATTAGAGATAAAGCTGGAAAAACAGCTTAATTTTATGTCAATGAGCGAATGCAGCACAATTGTTATTGCTGTCATTATAAATAATGTGCGACAACCCTGGCCAAGAGATCAATGTAATTGTGCCAGACACTATATAGATGTTGTTGTTGTTGTTGTTGTTGTTGCAACTACAGTTAACCCCCGCCACGAGATGAAATTAGAGCGCAAACATTTCAATTTTCCCGTAGAAAGAAGTCACGAGCTTCATTTGGTGGTGGCTGTCGAATGCGCGGCATTGCGCGGCCGTTTCGGGTGCGTTAACCTTGTCGAAAACGAATGCAACACCTGAAGCCAGCAGCCTGGTGTTGTTCATACTTCTTTCACTTTGTCCGCTTTCTGGGACTGCGTATATCACATCTGTTGTGAGGCTTCAAATGATGCTGTCGCTGAGCTCAGCCCCTGCTGTTCACATTCTTCAGCCTTGTAATCCTTTTTAAATCACACAACTTTGTCAAAATTAAAGCTCTGACTATGCGTAGATTTATGCAGGTTGTATGTCTATATACAGTTGTGTTCATAACAAGAGTAGTGCAGTAGTTTTATTGCCCTTTCATATGATTTAGTGGATAGAGAAGAGCATTGATAACTTCAATTGTTTGAGCTACAGATTTAAGCAAAACTTATCAAGAAATATCAATTATTATTGGATGCTCAGATAGGTATAGAATTGTACTTAATGAACTTTTTCAAGTGCTCTTAACTAATGTACCGACAATTCTTTGACGCAAACCAACCCCATCAGCTGCAGGGCAAAGGGAGTTTGAGAAACGCTGACAGACGAAAGGCTGGCGTTATTGGCACTCTCTGCCCAATCGAAGGCCAATCGATAAACAATATGAAATATCTCAAACTCTGCTCTGAATGCTGGGCAGACTCTCCGTCCACCCCGTTGGCAGGCTGGCAGCCAACCCTTGGGAAATAACCGAAGCCAGGCAAAAAAAAAAAAAAAAGACTTCGTAATGAAAAGTGTTAAGAATGCAACCCACAGAAATTGCGAGCAGGAATGCGTTGGACAGGCGGCGTCCTGCTTTGATTTGTTGCGCTAGTTTTAGAGCAATTCTCATTGTTTTTGTATACCCTGAAAAAAAGAAAAAAAAATGGGAAATGGGATATGGCCATGGAAGGATAGGCGAAAAAGTATATTGTCAATTATAAGATGTATCGATATTAAGAATAACATTTTGGATTTTGCAAATTTATCGAGTTATCGATCCGTATTTTTGTCTGGCATAACTTTAGGAGTTCAGCTTAACTTTTATTTGCATTATAAATGGTAGCAACATAAGTTTTAATATATGATTTCCATTGCTTTTATGCCTATCGATAAAAGTCGATAGGTTTTTTTTTCATGTAAAAATTTGTTATCTCATTCACTTCTGCCAACATCGATTTTCAGTTAGTTTAATATAAATGTCCAAAACGTTTAAAGAATGATTAGGTTAGCAGCAAGCAAGTAGACGAAATCGATAATTATCGATAATATATATGTATGTATATTTAGCTTTCATGCATAAATTTCTCAATATTTTGTATGCCAAGAGCTTGGCTAAAACTTGGCTAATTACAGGGTAAACACTAGTCTCTAATCATCCAAAAATTTCTTCCCTTTCAGCCTCGCCTTTTTTTTAACACTTAAGTCATAAAAACGAAGCAATAAAATGCTGCTGTGACACGTGGCTCGAGCTGTTAACGGGCCTCGTTGCGATGCTTGCAAAACAAATTCCAAAATGAATCACAATCAAATAAGAAATAACTAAAAGCTTTAGTCGATTGTGTCCCATTGCAAGATACCCTGGAATAAGGGGTATACAAAATGAAAATAATTCTATATACATTGCGAAATGGAGTCTTTATGATAAGTATGAGATTTCTATCGATAATATCGAATCGTTACGAGCTACCGGAGGAATGATAACCTTTTGGATTTTACGACGATCTGTCGAACATGCCTACATCGAACAATCAATGTTTATTTCATGGGCTCCGCCAAGCCTACTTCCGCCTCTGGCAAAGAAAATACCCAGTGTGTAGGCCTTTTCAGGTACAAGGAGCCAGAAAGAAATGCCAGTGAAGCGGTTAACTCAATTGGCGCTTGAACGAGTTGCGAATTTCAAGCGGAATTTCATTAAAGCGCAAATGCTTCCAGCTAAACTGTAACTCTAACTGTAACGGACTATCCGTCTCTGTCTATCTTGCGGGAAGAATTCAATTTGCTTGCGGCAAGAACTTCGCCGTGCACTTCGGCACGTAGTCGTTGGGGCTCCGGTAAACCGTAAAGTGCCAGCGTCTGAACTGTTTATGCAAACAGTTTACGGCGAACGCATCGACGAGCCAATGCCACGCCTCCTTTTCGAGGTAGACCATTTCTATGCTAAACGTTTTGTTTACCATCTAGTTAGATGCTTGGCCAGTCCGAAAGGGGCAAGTGGGGCATGCCGCACTTCTGTGCTGCACATGTAGCTTGTAACGAGCTACTTGGTGTGGATGCAACAGCCTCTGCCTCTGGGCAACTCTGAAGGGTGCGGAACGTAGCTCAACTATGCACCAGGGAATCATAAATTACAAAGACACACAGACAGACGAGCGAGTCGGAGCGTGGGGGAGGGAGCGAGGGTAAAGCAGGGCCATATAATTGCCCTACGGCAACAATATACATATACATATATACACATACATATACATATATCATTGTAGAGGAACAGACGTGCACTTGACAGCCGAAAACAAAAAAAAAAAACTGCAGAATTTTTAATAAATTGCGAATCCTTGAAATGCAAAAGGCGTAGTGCACATTAACTCAGCTGGGCCAAGGGGCAAAGCCGTAGGGCTTCTGAAATCTGGCTGTCTACGGCAGAAGTTCCACGGTATTTTCGCGTAGTTCTTAACTATTTAAGCAGACAACGAAGAGGAAGCACAAGAATGTACTTGTAGACAAGAGCTAGCGGCATCATCTATTTGGGATAATCAAAGCTACTCTCTCTCTCTCTCTCTCTCTCTGACTCTCTCTCTCTTTCAAGAGGAGTCTCTCAATAGTAAAATACTAGAATAGTTTCCCATTGCAGGAAAAGTATATTGAGAAAAAGTTCGTCACTTTCAACTTAGTCTGATGGAGTAAACTCTTTTCAAGCAATATCTGTCTGAGAATTGGTCTATCAATACTTACTAGGAAAAGTCTCCCCATTGAAGGAAAGATCTCTAAAGAGAAGTTCGCTCCTTAGAGAAGTCTCAGCTTATTCTGGCTAAGTCTATGTCAGCTTGGTCTGACGGGATTACCTTGTGGTTGAGAGAAGCTGCTATATCGATAACTATCATCATGTTATTCTCTCTTTTATATACAATAGATCCCATGTTGCCTAACTTAGTTTACAATGTGTTCTTTGTTCGTTCCCCAAGTAGTTTTAGAATCGGTTCACTGTAATATTTAGCTTTCTTTAGATCTTTCTGCACATTTAATTAGCTTATCGGTCAGGTATTCTATTGTCTTTTACAATTTTCCAGCTTCGATTGGTTATCCATTTTCATGCTCCAGCTGAGGCCCGAGAGCTGAAGAGGAAGTTGATTGAGTTAGCGTTCGCTTTGAGGTTTCCGCTATCAACGCACATCAAGGTCAATGCTGAGCGGAGGGGATCTATGGAAGGGTGGGTGGGTAGATGAGCTCTACCAGCAGGGTGGGACAGGCGAGGCCAGAGGCTACAGGGTAGAGGCGAGGTTAAGAAACTGAAAGTCACCCCGATAACTCGGAATCGGTCATTATGTGTACATGGCACGCATTTCCTGAGCTCGTTCCGACTATACATATGTCTCTCTCTATGTATACCCTCTTTATACGTATATACCCTACCCAGTGCCATATTATTCCGCACCCCATTCCAGAAACCACTCCGTTTTCCATGGCCAAATGACAGCAGAAACTAATAATTAAAACTACAAATGAATTCACACCCTGCCCAGCCAAATGTTCCGATCGTGAGTCCATTCAATGCCTCAATGAGTGTGGGAGTGCGTGAGTGCGTCTATGATTGAGTGCGCGTGTTTGTGTGTATGTGTGCGCTTGCGTTTGCGTGTGTGTGAATGAGTTTCGAGGCCCATAAACATTTAGCATTTGTCTAGTAAAATAATTTCAAAGCATAAATGCTTCATTCAGAGTTACGAAATTGAACTGAATGCACTTGAAACTCATTCACATGATTCATGGGCCAAGCAACAGCGAATAAGTTGGGGGTCATCAACTGTATAATACTCGTTCACCCTCATAAATTGAGGGTTCGAATGAGTAGATGTCTCAAATTTAAAGTTTCCAGCTAGCAATGGAATTGCCACAAAAGCTAATATACTCGCTTGTCACTGCATGATCGGGTATTCAAAGAAAGCACTCTAACCACTTTGTATATTCTAAAATTCACTTGAGATTATAAAAAAAAAAAAAACAACAACAAAATTCCAACAAATTGATTATTTGAGTGTTTTGCTGTTTAATTCATACTCTCCAGTGAATACATGAGTTATTCAGTCAGCCATTCAAACACTCATTCACCTCCGTCTGGCCACTCAGCTCAACTGTCAACGCAGCTGATTGACAGTTAGTCGGGAGCAAAGAGAAGCAGAAAATTAGACAGTGACAGTTGGGCAAAAGTGTCTACACATGTGAGTCTCTAGCCACAGAGCGAACTACAGCAGCAGGTGTCAATCAGTCTGGCCACACTGGCAATTATATGTGATGCTCGAATGGCAGCACCGACATGAACTCAACTTCACAAAAGGCAAACAACTGACAGTTGTCAATCAAACATATTACATATTATGGGTATTACGTGCTCATCACGTCATGATTGATGGTGATTGATAGCGACAATTACCTAAACGCACTGGTCACGCTGGCAATTAGCATTAGCTGTGCAATGTTGCTGTTGATCATCGGTTGTGATTGATGCTGATTGATGCTGTTAATAGAACATACAATATTCGTAGAAAGTGATTCGCATATAGAATGTTTCAAAATGTGCGCATCCCCAATGATTGATGATGATTGACACAGGTAATATTGCATAGAACATTTGATTGAATAGTTTTAGAGAGTTGTTTACTCAAAAAGAAATTCAGACTTGCATTTAGAGCTCTTTACTTGGCACTCATCACCTACGGTTGATTAACATTAGTAATAATAATAATAATTGATTTACTTTTGTTGATATTAGTTGTTTGTGGTATATGCAGGTCATCAAAGCAGCTATAAGTTCAATGCAAAGTTCATTGTAGAGTTCATTGTAAAGTGATACTCTTGATTAGACAATATAGAGTGCAATGAGCTTCTATGTATATCAAGCACGCCAAAAGGCCAGTCAGACAGCAGCCCAATGAGGCAAAGATGTAGGTGTACGATGAGCAAAAGGGAGCGAAAGACGGACAGAGTTGGCCACATAGGCAAATCAGAAATAATAAAGTCAAGGGGCAATATCCTGTAATCATAACATTCTCAGCGCGCACAGAGGCTGCAGTTCGCACCCGAAGTAGCCCAGCATATGGGCAACTGAACACCAACATCAAGCAACAACAACAAACAACAATTGCAATGCGCACTCAATAAATTTCAATTAAGCAAACAGCGAGCTGTGCATTTCCCACTGCATGTTTTTTATATTGTTTATAGTTTTTCTTTTGTCTCGGCTTCCTTTTCTTCTCGGAATACCCAGTAAAAATAGTATATGAAGCAGGTAGTTGAAAGGCTAAAAGTTAATTCAAATGCTTATACAAACAAAAATAAAAAACAACTTTTACGGTCTGCCTCGAATATCCAAACATAATTCTCTTTCTTCTTATGACAATACTCACTTATATATTTACAGGGTATAACCTAGTGGAGCATGCTATATACACACGCATATATGTATATATATTTTAGTATTATGCATAGCCCATTGCACATGGCTAACAAACAAACGTTGCGGCTGAGGAAATCGATTTTTAAGTCTTTTTTAATTTGAAAAAAAATTCTCATTATTGAAATTTTTATTATTGCTGCAATTATAATTGCAATTGCTTAAAGTATATATATTATTGTAAATATTAGTATTATTATAATTTTGTACTATTTTAATTTATTATTATTATTTTTACATATTATTATTGTTACATATATTCATTACAGTTATCATTATTGATGTCATCATGGTTATTACTATTCTTGCCATTGTCATCGTCATTGTCATTGTCATTGTCATTGTCATTGTCATTGTCATTGTCATTGTCATGGTCATTGTCATTGTCATTGTCATTGTCATTGTCATTGTCATTGTCATTGTCATTGTCATTGTCATTGTCATTGTCATTGTCATTGTCATTGTCATTGTCATTGTCATTGTCATTGTCATTGTCATTGTCATTGTCATTGTCATTGTCATTGTCATTGTCATTGTCATTGTCATTGTCATTGTCATTGTCATTGTCATTGTCATTGTCATTGTCATTGTCATTGTCATTGTCATTGTCATTGTCATTGTCATTGTCATTGTCATTGTCATTGTCATTGTCATTGTCATTGTCATTGTCATTGTCATTGTCATTGTCATTGTCATTGTCATTGTCATTGTCATTGTCATTGTCATTGTCATTGTCATTCTCATCATCGTTGTCATTCTAATTATCATTATTATAGTAAATATTAACCATTATCAGTTTTACTCAATCATTAGTATTATCATTATAATATCGTATCAATTTTCTTTCCAACAAATTCTAGCTGAGAGATTTCCCATTTGAGAATTTCTTACAGATAATATTAATATATAGAGATATTCTTATCGAGGTTATTTCATGTGAAGAGTAAATCCACACATCTATCAATTTTCTATTACGAAGTCAGCCGGAACGAGCCAGAACCAGTTCAACTGCCTTAGGACTGCCTCGATGCTCCCCCACTTTGAGCTAGTGCTTCATATGTAAAGCATATCTGACTCGCAACAATTGCCTTTTCATGTATTCATTTCAACTTTAAAGATTTGCTCTCAAATCTGTCTGCTTCTTCGTATTGCTCTACTTTCATGAGATTTGCTTTGCGACGAACTCATTATGACTTTACGCAAATTTTGGTTCATGATTTTATGATGAGTTTTTTTCTTCTTTCTTTTATTTTCTGTGCGCTTTCATTTTGGACATTACACAAAGTTTTTCTGAGTATGGCAACTGTAATTAGGGAGCGAAAAGCAAGCGTACACTCGAAGAAAAATAGCTAGATGAGTGCCAGATGTAGATGTAATGCGGAAGTGTAACGAAATTATTGGCATGCATAAGATTTATGGAGTTCAAATATACTTTTCGAGACTGAAAAACTAAATTGAGTTATCTTTGAAGGGAAAGATAAATGAAATAAGGAAGTGAAATTCTTCTAAAAATCAAATAACAGTCGAGGTTTACCTGAGATATATAAAATATATGTATAGATCCAAGAACTAAGAATTGAGTTAACCCTCTAATGCTGTTTTCTAAACTATAATAGTCGAGGTTTACCTGAGATATATAAGATATATGTATAGATCCAAGAACTAATAATTGAGTTAAGCATTTCTTGATTTAGATAGTATTCATCCATATTTGTTATATTATTAGAAAACAAAATCTTTTAACTAAGGCTGCTATACATTGTTTGGAAGTAATATTGTAATATATGTACGATAAGTTCTAGCCAGTATATCACTTTATAGACGCCTCAAAACAATATGATATCCAATGAAATCTTGTTTGAAGTATATTACTTCGATATAAACTTCGACTTTTTGCTCATATGATGTATGTACATGTTCGCATGTATGTGTATGTGCACATACATTTGTATGTGTATGTCTGTGTATCTAATGACTTTAATAACGTTCAAGTGGGTGCAAAAACTAGCGTCTCGAGGGGTGACGCGAATCCCAAAGCCCAACTGATGGAACTGTTAGGGAAAGACATAAGAGAAAGGTGTGGGCAGCCAAGGGAGCGAAGGTGGATTAGGTGACGAGAGGGCAGCGCAGGGCAGGACAGAGGCCGGGCAGTGAAGTTGAGGGCGGTTCACCCTCGGCGCTTTAGTTCAGTCAAAAAAAAAAAAAAAAAGAAAGAATAACATAAAATAAAAACCGAAAAAGTCCGAACAGTTCATCATACAAATGCATGATTCATGCTACACTTACAACATACAACTAAATATTAAGCGACTTTTACACACACACACATACATACATATGTAGAGAACTGAAACTACACCAAAAATCACCCTCACATTGCATGTGTGTGTATGAGTGTGTGAGAGACGGCGTTTGCTGAGTAATTTGGGCATTAAGAATTTTTACGATTACTTCAAATACTACAATGGCTGCTCAAATACTCGAAATACCCTGTAAACGACGAGAAAGTGGGTAGCTGAAAGTCCTGTAATATCAGTTTCTATATACATACATATATATATATATCTGATCAGCAGCGAAACCTGTTCTTCATACTTCGACTTATTCCATAGGAATTCGATAAATCGATAAACAATCATAAAAGTTGATAATTCTATTTGCGATTTATGTCGAGCCAAATTCGGCATTTAGTTCGATTACTTATCGACCAATAACTTGAACTACACACGTCGATAACGTAGCTTATCGATTACTGCTATAGTTTTTATTGAACTCATCGAGCTTAACATAGCAACCTGCTAATATTAGCTTCTAAAACTGCGCATAGCATAGAACTTCAAGCTTTAGATATATATTTGTCATCGATAATTATCGTTTTAACATAAGTTGCTTATTATATGCTATGCTCTCATATACTACAGACTTTTGCTTATTTTCTATATTTACTTCCTACAGGGTATGTCTTAGATTAGCCCATTCAGCACAGAGCTCACTTAGCAATTTCTTTTCTACTTTTACTAGTGTCTGTCGTGCAATTGATTTGTGTTTAAAATGCTTCCGCAATGGTTTCGCAGAGCTGTTTATCTGTCTGTCAACACTTGAAAGCGAGTCGGTAAATGCTACACATATGTACATATATGTATACATATATACACACATATATATAGTCATATATAGATCCGCGATTCCTGCATGAGCCTAAATCAAGTGGCGTTTGCCATTTCCGATGTCTACTTTAAAGTCGTTTCGCCTGTTTCATATTTTTCTCCTGCATTTTCCTACTCGCTCTCTCTCTCTCTCTCTCTTTCTCGCTGTCTCCCTCTAGTTTTCTTTGCATCTTTTCGCATTTTGATGGCACATTTCCGGCAGAAGAGGCTCTTGTTGATTTTGTCGCTCTATTTTTGACTTATGGCGCACGCATCGACTGCATTCGTAGCTCCCCATTTGGCAGGAGACATGAACTTGTTCCCGTTGCCCATCGCCATCGCCAGCGCCAGATGCCAGATCCCAGATTGCCACATGCCAAATGCCAGATGCTGCATAGATAACAGATTCCAGTTGCCAGTTGTCGCGTCTGTCTACTTCATGCATCTAGATTTCCATTAACATTTATTAGCTTTCTTCTCTGTTCTCTAGCTTTCAGTGGTTCTGTAGGTCAGAACTGGTTTCCTTCAGTAGAGAACTGGTTCCTACTCACGTTCTAATTAGCTGCTTTTTATTAAATTAACGTTTTGCATTGCCAAATTTTAGTTCACATTTTTTGTAAGAGTTTTTCTTCATTGCGTTGACTTTATTCTTCCTCCTTTGATTTTGACTCCTGTTTTCTTGTTCTCAATCCCGCTATGTCCCTCTCTCTTTGTCTTTTTCTCTTCATTCATTTTGTCTATTTGATCCCCCGCTCTTTCCAAGTTCCTTCGTCTTCCCTTTATCTCTTACTCTTTTATTCAAGTCGCTCATCTCACTCTCTCTTTCTCTCTCTCTCTCTATCTACCTCTCTTTTTCTTCCCATTTGCCTTTCTCTCTCTTTCCCATCCCATCTTCCTTCACCTTTCCTATATCTCTAACTCTTCTATTCATATTTTTTCATCTATGAGTCTCTCTCTCTCTCACTCCTTCTTCAGATAGTATCTCATATCAGCTAAAACTCTTACTCTCTTAACTCTATCCATCTTTATCGAACATATTTTGATCATGCGTAACGCATTCGCCGGGTGTCAATTGCGAGGCAGCCAGTCAGCCATTAAGTCAGTCATTAAGTCACTCAGACGGTCAGTCAGTCAGTCGCTGCGTCTGCCTCTGTCTGGTCAGGGCTGCATTAATTGAAAAGCTCTCTTCGAGCTCCTCCCACTGAAAAATGTGCGCGTGTGTGTGTATGTGCTCAACCAATTGTCATCAGCCGCATTTTGCAGCTCTTCTTCAATTTTTCAAGTGGTCTGCTCTGCTCTGTGCTCTGCGTCTGTTTCAGTTGTTGTTGTTGACTGTTTCTTTAGGCCAGCTTGACACGTGCCGTTGGACTTAATATAGATGAGAGGGGAGAGAGAAAAGGAGAGAGAGAAAAAGAGAGAGCGAGGCAGGGAGTCACAGTGTTTGTCGCTCTTATCTGCGACACGCATCTGTGTCTCTTGTCTTTTGTCTTTTGCGGCCGTGCATTTAATTGCCGTGCAGCAGCCCGTGCCACGCCCCCAAATTAGCCAGACGTGCCCCCTGCCCAAAATGCCAGACGTAAAGCCAAAACCAATTGCAGCCCAAATCCATAGCCAAAGCCAAAAATCCAAAGCGAATCTCATTTGTATCTCGTTTCATTTTTGTTTTTTTGGCCTCGTCTGTTTAATTGTTTTTTTTTTTTTTTTTGCTTATTTAATTTTTACTTTGTTTTTGTTTCTTCTTCTCTGCAGTTTTTGTATTTGCTTTAAATTGGGCCGTACTTTGCGCTTAATTTACCACACATCCGTTTCAGCTCATATATCCGCAGCTATCTGTATCTGTATCTGTATCTGTATCTGTATCTGTATCTGTATCTGTATCTGTATCTGTATCTGTATCTGTATCTGTATCTGTATCTGTATCTGTATCTGTATCTGTATCTGTATCTGTATCTGTATCTGTATCTGTATCTGTATCTGTATCTGTATCTGTATCTGTATCTGTATCTGTATCTGTATCTGTATCTGTATCTGTATCTGTATCTGTATCTGTATCTGTATCTGTATCTGTATCTGTATCTGTATCTGTATCTGTATCTGTATCTGTATCTGTATCTGTATCTGTATCTGTATCTGTATCTGTATCTGTATCTGTATCTGTATCTGTATCTGTATCTGTATCTGTATCTGTATCTGTATCTGTATCTGTATCTGTATCTGTATCTGTATCTGTATCTGTATCTGTATCTGTATCTGTATCTGTATCTGTATCTGTATCTGTATCTGTATCTGTATCTGTATCTGTATCTGTATCTGTATCTGTATCTGTATCTGTATCTGTATCTGTATCTGTATCTGTATCTGTATCTGTATCTGTATCTGTATCTGTCTGCCATTTTTTTTCAGTGTAAGCCTAGAACAAGTTTTTTTTCCATTTCGGAAGACTTATCCAAAAATATCGTAAGCGACGCCTACACCAGCAGAAGAGAGCCACAAATTTTTTAGGCCAGTTCGCTGAACCAGGCGCGAGTGCAATGCTTTGCAGATTATAAACCTTTTATGTAAGAATATATATGATCGTTTTTATATGGTATATATGGTTGTTTTTTAATAGGTATATTTAAGTTGGGGTCTGTTCAAAGCGCCGTGCGGCAGACGTGACTTTTGGGCCATGACGCTCGAGCACAATGCAAAGCAATTTCAATTCGTGGTATGTGACTAAATGATAAATATTTGCGTTCATTTATCGAATAGACAAACAACAGCAACAAACTCAACAATAATAACAATTTACTGTGATGGATCAGCGGAAGTAACTAACAAAAAACAAACCCAAATAGAACAAGTAAGAAAGTTCTAGACGGAAGTGCCCGACTGGGCGGTACCCTGAACTGATGCTATTTGAACCAATTGAATATTCTTCTATATAGACGGATATGTATATGTGTACATACAACATACAAGCTCACTCATTTAATTAGCAGTGGGGAAAATAGTATACTTGG
Organism: Drosophila mulleri; assembly: GCA_035047565.1. Taxonomy (NCBI): domain Eukaryota; kingdom Metazoa; phylum Arthropoda; class Insecta; order Diptera; family Drosophilidae; genus Drosophila; species Drosophila mulleri. Next base: position 203,878 of record JAWNPK010000093.1, on the reverse strand, counting down.
AGTCCTTCGATTTTTTTAAGTTTTCATAAAAACAATATACCATCTTTAGCATTTTCAATGCATTTGGGCCACAATAAAAGGACCTTTCAAAACTAACTCTAGTCAAGTGAGACGCAAGGAACCAATGCGAACTAATTCGCAAGCCCGATTATACAATCATGACTAAATGTTAATCTAAGCACTAAACGCAAACGACTAAAACATGCTCGCCCAGAGTATTTTATTTTATTCTTTATTAGAGCTACGTGACGTTCATTTGTTAGCTTCAGCAGAATATGAAATCAAAACAACAAAAAATCATTAATTTTTCAGCTATTTATTTTAATGACTTCGACTCACAAGATCCTAATGCATGCCATTGCGCCGCTGAAACATCTTGCCAAAAGCACATTATCATTCAAATTGAAGTTCGCCCAATAAATAACAATTACCATAAACAAAAAGTTAAGAAACTAGAACGAAATTGCATAACAAATAACTAAAGTTAACTAGACTAAAACCACGAATTATAAACCATATACGACTGCTTCTCATATAATCTTTCATTTTCAATCTGTAAAGATTATCTTATTATGAAATCGATATCACGATTTAGCCATAAGACGAATGTATCTTTGATTTGCATGCATCTGTATTCTCGTATAAGTATTTATAACTGTATTTGTATCCGCGTATTCGTTCGCATCTCGTTGTATGCATATTCATTGGTTGGCTGCGACTATTTCCATCTCATTCACACCAATCGACTCTCCCAATGCTCAAGGTCTCTAGCGAAAAAGAGTACAACAGAGAAGAAAATAATACCAAAATTACCCCACCCCCTCTCTTCCACACTAAACAACACCCGCTATACGCTGCGCTCGGCTAGAAGACAAGTTTTGCAAGTAGCATAAAAAACAAAAACAACAACGAACATAAAACGCAATGCGAAACAACAAAAAAAATCAAAAATTGAATTCAATTAACATGGGAAATATGCGCTCCTCCACTAACAACAATAATAAAGGCACCCGCAACAACAACAACAAGCACAAGAGACCAGCATGAGAACGCAGCAAGTGCAGCTGTGATTTTTCGCATCTCTTATGTGCGTGCTGTTCTTCATGTTGCCAGACTCTATGTTGCTATAGTATAATGTTGCTCAGCAGCTAGTTAACCCCGCAGTGTGTAGTTTAAAACCAACAATAAAACTAGAACATTCTAAATATTGTATGTGTATAAATTGTATTTAAACCAAATATGGACCCATGCTTATTGCACCTAAGCAGAAAATAAGTTCATGAGTTTCAGCCTATAAGCGTTGCATCTCAACATAAAGGTGTTGCTTACCTGTACGCAAAATGCAGCTAAAAACGCGAAGCTCCATAGCCAACAATGTTGCCGAGCTGTTGTTGTTGTTGATCTTGTCGTAGCTATTGTTGTTGTTCCTTTCAGACGTTTCTGTTGCTGCTGCCTTTTGAGTCGAATTCTCGTTGTTGCTTTGCTTAGCGTGTCCAACATTTTGGGCTGTTGTTGTTGCATGTTGCTTGCTGTTGCTATCTGAACGGTGTTGTTTCAGTTATTATTATTAATATTTTTTGCTTGCTCCGTTTTGCTTTTGACTTTATCAATGCACTTTGGCTAATTTCTTGTAATTTTAATTTTTGACATTTTCGTAACGGGAGTAGTTTTTGTTTTAAGCAAATTCATTGTTTGTTTTTGTTTTGTTTTTTCTTTTTGTTTTGCAATTACAACTTAATTATTTTATATTAACTTTCCTCGCGTCATTCTGCGAGAGAGTAAATATTGGAGCGTGAGAGGGAGAGAGAAGAAGAGAAGAGTTGTGCATTTGCAACGCATACAAAAGTCTACATATAAGCACGAGAGCGCCAACTAGACAAGCAAACACATCATTGTGTGAGTGCGCGAGTAAGGTATTTGTGTATGTGTGTTAGTGTGAATGTGTTAGTCTGTATGAGAGCAGCTTTCAAGCCGAGCTCAGCGCAGCTTTTGCTGTTGTTGATCAATAGCGCTCCGCCGCTCACTCGCTTGTTGCCCCTATCGGCCTCTCTGCTTCTTCTTGCAATGTGCGTTATGGGCAGCAGCGGCGCCTGCGCCAACAGTTTTCTGTTTCTGTTTGTTGGCCAAGCTTTCGATTTTTTTATAGGTATTTCTTTTTTGTTCATTTTATTGCATTAAAATTTTGTCAGTTTCCACAGAGCAGATATGACGTCACAGACATACGAAACATGTACATATGCATATTCGTGCGAGCGTGCGTGCGAGTGTGTGTCTTTATAGTAAATACCAATAAAAAGAAATCAAAAACTTTTACAGAAACCTGTATTTTTTGGTTTTTACGTTAAAGCTGTCTAGGGTCGAGCTGTTGGTGATTGTTAATAACATTGCCGTATGCAAAAAAGGCCTTCAACTCTGTTGTTGGCTGCATCGGAGCGAGAGAACAACTGAGAGGAAGAGAGTGCGAGAGAACCAAGCACCCATAGTAAATGGTGAAGAAGCAGAACGGGGCACACCGTGAATGATGGCAGATTTTACACGCGCTCTCGTAGAATAGACAACCAAGAGAGAAAGAGACAGAGACAAAGAGACCCAAGCTAAGCTTAAGCCATTGTTCTGTTCATTAATAGAACTACAACAACAGCAATAGCTAATCAACTTTAGAGCCTGAGAAACGGCAAGTAAACAATAACAATGCAAAGCTCAGAAAACAAGTTTTTTTTGGGTAATTTTTGTTTTTAAGCGAATTTGGGACAAGTTTCTAACCACAATGTGAATACATATACATATGTACATATTTACATACATACATACATGTAAATAAGTAAAACCATAATAAACGTTGTTCAAGCACCACAATGTTTGTAGAATTCATTCACAAACGCTGGTGAAATTGAAAAAAACAATTTTTTTTAATAAAAAGAAATAAACCAAGGAGTAGAAACAGAGAGACGATTGCAAAACGGCGCCAACAGAGCGCGCTTTAGTGCGAGGGGGAGGCAGTGCATTGGCACGCAAAAGAAAGCGACGGCATGCAAAGGAAGGATGAGGAGAAGGCGGCGGCGGTGCGGCGACAAAAAAAAACGGCTTATGCTGCCGGTGTTGCTAGTGTTGCGTAGGTGTGTTGTTGTTGTAGCTTTTGTTGGTGCGACAAAAACTCTCAATTTCTGCTTTTACTTTACAGCGGCTGCTGCTGCGCTACGCTTTGCTACTCATTTCTTGGCCAAAAACAAAAAAAGTAGTGTGTGTGTTTGTTAATATATATTAATGACACGAACTTTTCTTGTACAATATTTAAACATATACATCTACATATGTATGTATGTGTGCTTTCATATATTTATAAATATGTAGCTGCGTTCAAAATTATTTTGCTAACCGTCGCCAAAAAAATAACACAACATACAACAACAAAAAAACAACAAAAAACGTACACTCAGACGCAGAAGCACACACATACAAACGTAAACATACACGGCGGTGACGACGACCGCGACGGACAAGCAGAGCGGCAAAACATAAAACGGACGACGATGATACAGCGACACGTAACTGAACACGTTCACGGCCAAAACTCGACTGAGCATCGGGCTTTAGAGCGGTGGCTGCGCTGCCTGCATCGCAAGTCGGCTGAGCAAGTGTCTGCGTGCGTGTATTTTAAGTCTTTCTGTGTGTGTGCTTATGTATATAGGCTTTAGCGTTTGTGTGGGAGACGACTCCCGGTGCGCTGGGTGGATGTTTCTGTACCAGCGTTGCCATACTTGGCGCGTGATTTAAAATTTGTCAACGGAAGTGCTGCCAAACGTTAATTATCTTATTAACAATTTTAACTTTAAACTTATTGAAATGTTGATGTACACAATCAGATCTTAATATTAAATATAAATATAATTAATACTTATTGTATTCATTGACATTATTTTCAATTCACAACTTAATACTTAATTTCAAGCATTTAATAAATAATATGAGAATAGTTTCTCATTGAATGATGAACTAATTAAATATAAAAGGTGGTACACTTGTATATCTAAAAATATTCAAACATAATTCGAATTAAATTTTTGGTACTGGACAATACCGATGATTGGCTTAAAAATCGATATGTGAACATGGCATACTGCCGTGCCATAATCGGCTTATTGCACACAACGAGACTATCGATACAATACTCACATCCCTATTTTTAGTGCTTCCTTAATTTTTTGCGCACCACTTACACGAGCCAAGGCTACACGGCTTTTTGCAAATACCTTGAGCGTTTATATTTATTTACCTAATATAAACTTTGTATTAAAGTTGAACGTGCCGCTCTAACGCGTATTCAATCAAGTGTAATAAGGCGCGGCAATACAAGCATTTGCGGCAACACCATCAAACAGGCAAAAAGACCGGCAGCAGCTTCCACACAGACGCATACACACACAGACACGCATATACGCATACACATGTAGATTAATCTATGAAAGTGTCGCTAAAAACAAGAATCATCTCCCATTGTGCAAAGACAGCGAGCGCGAGAGCAACTGAGAGCCAGCGAGTGAGAACGGAGGAGGAGGTGGAGCAGAAGTAGTAGTAATAGGTGTCATCATCAACACATTTAGGCCATGAAGACCGTACTGATGGTGGCCGAGAAGCCTTCGCTGGCTGCGTCCCTCGCCGGCATTCTCTCCAATGGACGCTGCACGGCAAAGCGAGGTTAGAGACGTTAAATAATAACAATATAACTGTTAGCCTGATTGATGTGAAGTGTGCGGATTGACCAACTGTAGAGATTGGCTAAAGCTATTCAGAATGTAGCCTTCGCCTATGACAATCTAAGCATGTGGACATCTATACAGATATACAAATATATATGCATATACTCAAATAATATACTCTCCTTATGAACAGGGAACAACGGTTGCTCCACTCACGAATGGACGGGACCCTTTCGCAGCGAGGGGAACGTACACTTCCGCATGACCTCGGTCTGCGGCCATGTGATGTCGCTCGATTTTATTAGCAAATATACCTCATGGGATAAAGTGGATCCCGTGCAGCTCTTCGATTGTCCAACAGAGAAAAAGGAATGCAATCCCAAGCAGCAGATGCGTTCGTTTCTGTCGCACGAGGCGCGCGGCTGTGACTATCTGGTTTTGTGGCTCGATTGCGACAAAGAGGGTGAAAACATCTGTTTCGAAGTGATGGATGCAGTGCAGCACGTCATACACAATGTGTACAGCACATATGTGACGTATCGGGCACACTTCTCGGCCATCACGGACAAGGATATCAAGGGTGCGATGGAGTCGCTAGGGCATCCCAATGAAAACGAGGCCAAATCTGTGGATGCACGGCAGGAGTTGGATCTGCGTATCGGCTGTGCCTTTACGCGGTTTCAAACGAAATTCTTTCAGGGTCGCTACGGCGATCTGGACTCATCGCTCATCTCCTACGGCCCCTGTCAGACGCCGACATTGGGCTTTTGTGTAAAGCGTCACGATGATATACAGTTGTTTAAGCCCGAAACCTTTTGGTATTTGCAACTGGTGGCCGGCCAGCCGGAGGTTACGCTAGAGTGGGCGCGCGGACGTGTCTTCAAAAAGAACATTGCCATCATGCTGCTGAATCGCGTCAAGGAGCACAAGGAGGCGACGTAAGTGAAGCCTCAATTTTCATCTCTCACTCACATAATACCTCTCTCTCTCGTTCTCTCTCCTTTCTCTTTCTCTAGCGTGGAGAGCGTTAGTAGCAAGGAGTCATTTAAGAGCAAGCCGCAGGCCTTGAACACCGTGGAGCTGATGCGAATCTGCAGCTCCGGCTTGGGCATTGGTCCATTTCAGGCAATGCAAATTGCGGAGCGTCTATATACTCAGGGCTACATCAGCTATCCGCGCACAGAGACCAATCAGTATCCGGAGAACTTTGATCTGCACGCCGTGCTGCGGTTGCTGCAGCCGTCGGGCGATTTCGGCGACGAGGCTCGCGCCATTTCGAGCGATTTTCAAACACCGCGCAAGGGCAAAGATGCGGGCGACCATCCGCCGATAACGCCCATGAAACTGGGCCAGCGCAACGACTTCGATCGGGACACCTGGCGGGTGTACGAGTTCATTTGCCGTCACTTCATGGGCACCATATCGCGTGATCTGAAGTATCGCACGACGACGGCCAAGCTAAAAGTTGGCCTCGAGACGTTCACGTGCACGGCGAATGTCCTGCTGGATGCGGGCTTCACGAAAGTCATGACCTGGCAGGCCTTCGGCAAGGATGAGGCAATGCCGCCGTTCGTTCAGGGCACACAGGTGGCCATCAATGATGTGCGTCTGGCCGAAAGCCAAACCGGTCCGCCCGACTATCTCACGGAAGCGGAGCTGATCACGTTAATGGAACAGCACGGCATCGGCACTGATGCCTCCATACCCGTGCACATCAACAACATCTGTCAGCGCAACTACGTGAAGATCGAGACTGGCCGCAAGCTGATACCGACGACATTGGGCATTGTTCTGGTGCACGGCTATCAGAAAATCGATCCGGAATTGGTGCTGCCCACGATGCGCTCCGAAGTGGAGCGCATGCTCACGCTCATTGCCAAAGGATCGGCGAACTTCAATGATGTCCTACGACATGCCATCAAAATCTTTAAGCTGAAATTCGTCTACTTTGTTCAGAATATCGCCAGCATGGATATGCTCTTCGAGTCATCCTTTTCTCCGCTGGCCGAGTCGGGAAAAGCGCATTCACGATGCGGCAAATGTCGTAGATACATGAAGTATATACAGGTATATATGTGTATATATATCAAAATGTAGAACATGATATTTATGTATAGAAACAGAAAGTGGAAACAGATAGTAAATAATCCATAATTTCCTGATGAAGACGCAGAAAGATGTACAATAATAAGATGCTGGTTGTAGATATGATTGTAAGACATATATCAACGATAAGATAAAGATAAAGAATGTGTGTATAGGGAAAAATAGAGATAAGATGAGAGTAGAGGGTTGAGATGAGTTGAATATCAATAAGCGATAGATATGGAGATGTATAAGGATAAGAAAAGATATATATATATATAGATAGATATAAGAAAGTGTCCATATACACATATGGAGAGACATAGAATAGAAAGAGAGAGGGGTATAAATGGTATGTATGATACTATAGATAGACATAGGATAAGAAACTGTATATGGGTGAACTATGTATATGAATCAATGAATAAGAATAGATTTAGAGCAGATGACAAAAAGCTATATATATGGAGATGTGCAGTGATGTAGACAGAACTAAAGAGAGAGAGAGAGATAGAGATAGAGAGCAATGTATACATGGATACATATATGTACCATGTATGATGAATGGCAGATCAATAACTTTTAATAAACACAGAATATATTTCAAATAAGATATAGACAGAGATATATGTATTTAAGGATAGAGAGACAGAGAGAGCATCTATGTATGGGGAGATTTGAATGGATGATGACAGATAGTAGATGATAGAGAGCAGATGAATTTATGAATATGTGCACAACAGTTTTTGCTAGGACTTATCACAAATGTATATAGATAGATATATAGATTAGATTAATTAATAAGTCAAAAATTAACCTATAAATGTCTAATCGAGTTCGCTATGAAACATGAATATATATGTACATATAGAAGGATGAGTTATACTTATATGTATAAAGAGAACGTTATGTAGACATAGTTAAAGATAACTAGATAAACTGGACAGATAATATTTCAATTGATGCTGAATAACAAGACTAGTCAGAGCCAGCTCTACTTAATTTAGACGTACATAGTTCATCCATTCGATTCGATTTACAACTGACTCGTCTATTGCCATCTCTTTCGCAGACGAAGCCCGCTCGCCTGTACTGCTCGCACTGCGACGACAACTATACGCTGCCCAATGGCAATGTGAAGGTGTATCGGGAATTCAAGTGTCCCCTGGATGATTTTGGTCTGCTGGCGTTCTCGACGGGTGTGAAGGGTCGCTCGTTTCCGTTCTGTCCGTATTGCTACAATCATCCGCCGTTCAGGGATATGCCAAAATTCGGCGGCTGCAACACCTGTACGCACCCCACCTGCCCGCATTCGCTCAACACGCTGGGCATATCCAGCTGCGTGGAGTGCGAGACGGGCGTATTGGTACTCGATAGCACACTGTCGCCCACCTGGAAGCTGGGCTGCAATCGCTGTGACGTGATCATCAATTGCTTCAAAGGTGCCACCAAAATAACAGTCGAAGGTGAGCTTTAGCCATTAGCCATTAGCCACAAGCCACATCTGTCCAACCTGAAATTGAAATATAATTATGATTTCTCTTCCTGACAGAGAGCAAGTGCAGCGAATGTGGAGCACAGCTGGTGAATGTGGTCTACAAATCGGATAAATCGAAATTCAAGGATGGAAGCGAGGAGAAGAGCGGCTGCGTTTTCTGTTCTAGTGAATTCGCCCACCTGGTTGAGAAGCATCGGGCGGTCGCCTCTCGCCAGGTGCGTAGTGGCGGACCCTCGCGAGGCGGCGGCGGCGCTGCCGGCTCGGGCGCTGGCAACGCACGTGGCGGACGACATGGTGGACGCCCGCTAAAGGATAAAATGGCACAATTGGATGCATATTTTGTTTGATCAAGCACTGCCCTACACTGGCCTCTAATTCAAATAGCATTTAACTAATCTAGAAATCGAGACTCGTCAGTAAATAAACAAAATTTGTATAAATAGAATTACAATTCGTGATGTTCTCTTTTAGCCCAGGGCAAAACTTAAGGGTTAAGCATCTTTAAGCCAAGCAGTGTTGAGTAATGTCAATGCAACCTCTGTGCGTGGATTCCAGTAAATACGCCCATGTATATAATGGATATATTTGATTATTAATAACAGCTCAAAAGCTATAAACTACGATTTTTACTACGTTTTACGATTCCGAATTTTTATTGAATTACCCATTCGAAAGATATCTGTGTATGTATGTACAAACATATGTATGTATATTCTTCTTTGTGGTGTTTACCTTTAAAGCCTTTCAATTAATATCATTGATTTCTTCAGGCATGTTTTAAGCATTTCATTTTCCATTTTAGTGACATTTTAAACATAATAATAATCAATACCTGGTAAACGGCTGATTTAAATTTAGTATTTTCCAAAAGCCAAATACCTCCATATTCTAACAAAAATAAATATCGATCGTGCAATGTGCCCTAAGCGATTAATTTGCAGTACCCAATAAAATTTCAATGTGTGCCATCCGTTGCTAGCCTTATTAAAAAATGCTCATATTTTTATAAATATATGTGACAATTTATTTTAATGATGACATATTAAAATTTTAGCTTTATTGCAAAGCACGAACTCAAATCAAGCGCAGGTGACTAAATAAATATCGATATCTTTAACCTGCCTAACCGATTATTTTGTCCTCTCTAGTGTGGCACACTAAAATGAAGCCAACAATAATAACAATTCCCTTTTGAAGCCTAAATATTTGTATACGTCAGATTGTTCGATTTTTTCTATAAATTCGAAAAAATTTTATATACCAAACATATAAACGCTTCGCATCTACAGCAGCATCAAGAAATATCGGCATTCGTCTAGAGTGTGAACGATGAATTTGTTTGTTGCATATGCTAATTCATTGTGCGATAACTCACGAAACGCAAGGTCGTTCCCGATAACAGCTGTTTGTGTCCGTCTGTTATTGTCACACAGCCCCCATCACTAACATTGCTCTTGTCTAAAGAAATTTATAAAGATTTCGACAGATACTAAAAAGCAACATAAAACGAATTGAGCAGCGCGCAAGGAAAGGCATACTGCGACACGAACAGTACAGCCAGTGTACAATTAAATAGCACGCGCACGTTACACATAAAATAGTTTGTTACAAATTTTCATAAATCCAATATTGCCAGCCATCGTCGTCCCCCTAACCCCTCGAGCAGTTTAGCCATCAACGTTTTCAATGGACAAGCTCATCAAGATGGCAAACCATCATCGTTCCGGGATAGTCGTGGGCGAAAAATACAGAATTATACGCAAAATAGGTAAGTGCAGCCCACCATCCATTTAGCCATTTAGCAGCAGTTGCCCCATTTTTTTTTTCGAGGGTCAGGGCCAAATGCAGCTCGCCTGAATTTTTTGATTTCTGATTTTGTGTATTTTGTGAATTTCTGCATGTCTGTTTTTGTGATTTGTGCTTTGAAAGTTGTGAACTGCAAATTGAAAATTGTACTATGTTAATTTAAAATTGACATTTGACTTTAGGAAGTGGCTCTTTTGGCGACATCTATCTGGGCATGAGCATGCAATGCGGTGAGGAGGTCGCCATCAAGATGGAGGCAACCAATGCCCGCCATCCGCAGCTACTCTACGAGTACAAGCTCTATCGCGTCCTCAGCGGCGGTGTGGGCATTCCACGCATTCGCTACTATGGCAATGAGAAGAACTTTAATATATTGGTTATGGATCTGTTGGGTCCCTCGCTCGAGGATCTCTTTAATTTTTGCACACGCCACTTTACCATTAAGACGGTGTTAATGCTGGTCGATCAGATGATCGGACGTTTGGAGTATGTGCACAATAAGTGTTTCATTCATCGCGACATCAAGCCGGACAACTTTCTCATGGGCATCGGACGGCATTGCAACAAGCTGTTCCTCATTGACTTTGGCCTGGCCAAGAAATTCCGTGATCCTCAGAAGCGCATCCATATACCATACCGTGAGGAGAAGAACTTGACTGGCACAGCCCGCTATGCCTCGATCAATGCCCACGTTGGCATCGAGCAGTCCCGTCGCGACGACATGGAGTCGCTTGGCTATGTGATGATGTACTTCAATCGGGGCGTCCTGCCCTGGCAGGGCATGAAGGCGACTAACAAGAAGCAGAAATATGATAAAATTTCTGAGAAGAAAATGTCCACGCCCATTGAGGTGCTCTGCAAGGGGTATCCGGCTGAATTCTCAATGTATTTGAATTACTGCCGCAGTTTGCGCTTCGAGGAGGCGCCCGATTACATGTATTTGCGTCAATTGTTCCGGTAAGTGATTGTCAAACACATTCTCGCCCTCACGCTCTTTCGCGCTCTCTCTCTCTCGCTCTCTATCTGTCTGTTTGTCTGTCTGCCAGTGAAAACTATTAATTGATTTGATTTGTTTTCGATTTGACAGCATTTTGTTCCGTACGTTGAACCATCAATATGATTATATCTATGACTGGACAATGCTGAAGCAGAAGACCCAGCAGCCGAGCGCGGATAATATGCTGACGTCGGAGCAGCGTACCGAACTTGAGAAGGAGAAGCAGAGCGGTAGCAAGCCAAACACATTGGCCGACTAAACGATGCTCGTTCAGAGCGATTATAATAACAGCAACAGAATAACACATCAAAATATAAAGAAAAACAAGTAAAACAGCAAATAAAAAGAAAAAACAAAAAAAAAAAAAAAAAAAATATTAAAAACATAAACAAAAGGAAAACAAAACAAAAAAACTATAATCGAATAAACATGAAGAAAACAAAAGCAAACAAATGGAAGATACAAAAACAAAACGGCACTGGCTGCATTGCAGGACGAGCTAACCAGGATTAGTAGATGAGAAAGATATGCATATATAACATCAACAACAACAACAATTTGTAATATATATATACATATATATGTATATACATATATTTGTGTATATATATGTACATGTGGTATATACATATATGTATATACATGTATATGTATATAATTTATTTTTATAACAAGTGCAAGGGCAGCAGCTATTATATGTATATAGAATTTAATGTTACACATTTACAGACTCTCTTTTCCCCCCTCTGTTTTCCCATCAGGACTCAGCTCCTGCAAAGCACACATTTATACATATATACATATATGCATATACATATATATGTATATACTCTATATAGTTGTTATCAATGCTATAGTTGGGTCTGTTATCAGAGACTAGACCCAGTACAGGCATATATATGTATATGCGTATATATATACATATATATATATATATATATATATATATATATATATATATATATATATATATATATATATATTTATGTATATGTATTGGTGTCTATATATACATATGTATATATATATATGTAGTATATATCGTATCATAAACACTCATTCACATTCACACTCTCACACACTCTTACACACACACAATTAGTTTTATTAGCTAACACAAACAAATTTGAAATGCGGAAGATGTTTATTTTCTTCTTACCATCTTTTCAATCGCTTAAGTTACACAAAATTAACTGCAAAGAAAACAAAAAAAAAATAGAAAAGAGAAATTGTATTAACCGTTCGTCTAATCAGGTGCACAATAAACAAAACCCGCCCCCCTTACACACATCCTCTCCTCAACCCCACCATCCCCCACCCCCACACATTTGACACTGCATCGAGTTCGCATTTTCTCATTTTTGTAACTTTTTCATTATTTTCTGAAGTCTTGAAGGACGAGCACAAAAAAATTCTTCATTTTATCCGCAATAGCAACGAAAAATCACAAAATCAACAACTATACAAAAATATATAAATATATATGTATGTATTTTACACATTCTACTCCATGTTAAACCAGTTGTAAATCCAAAAACGTGAAAAAAAAAAAAAAACATTTGCTTGAAAGCAAATAATAAAAAATAAAAAAACACTGCGCAAATTATAATTTCATAAAATTTCAAAATTATCATCTTTCCCACAAAATTTTTTTTTTTCTGAACTGAAAGCAAAAGCAAGATCAATAATAATAATAATAAATAATAATAATAATTTAAAAGAAAAAAAATCTTAAAAAATTAAAAAAAATTATATAAATATAAATAAATACAATTAAAAATTTATGCATTAAGCATACGAGTATGTAATATAACAAACCATTGTAATATTGTAATCTATTATTACGAGAAAGTTTACAAATAAAAACAAACAAGAAAATTACAAACAAAAAAAAAAAAAAAAGTCCCCAACAAAATTCATGGCATATTTTCAATTGCTCATCTGAATGAAAAAGTTTTAGTTGGGTTGAATGCAATTCCTATGATAGATTGGATTGAGAAAACAATTGGGAATTGTTTTATTCGCAATTCAGGCTGATTCACAGATTGGTTAATAGATTGGAAGTGGTGAGTAAGTTATGGACCCGTTTATAGGCCCCATTTGGTGTATTAACTAATAGATGGGCGAATTGAATCAATGCGAAAACTGCTTGATTCAATATTCATTCAATAGTATAGAGCTTAGTATTCGTATCAAATGACGATTGGCTGAGCTAGCAGCTTACAATCCAACTATTTAGGGTATACCAATTGAGTTGCTCTGATTATTAGGTCTATATACACATACATATGTAGCTAGAGGTTTCTGAGCGACCGAGCAACGCCTGGTAACAAGAAAATTATGTATGTATGTATTATACAATATATGACTTCCCTATCCACTCTTTTATTACATCTCAATGTCTCCCGCCTATTAAGCTATATATGTATATATACATATTCTCGATGCAGTTGATGAGCCAGAAAGTTAGTTATTCGATCTTTCGTCAGCTGTAGAAAGAGGAGATGTAGCTTATTCGCCTCCGCTTGCCAGTATTTGTTTATGTTTCACTGACTGACGACACCGCCGTCTAGGGTGGAGACACTACCTGAGACCCCTCCATTCTCAATTAAACGAAAACAAACTTTAGATTCCGATTCAGACTCAGATTTGGTAAACAGCAAAGCTTCTCATATGAATCAACTTTACGATCGTATGTTTATTTTCTTGGCACTGGTAATCTTCCATTATTTGTTGATAAAAACGAAAAGCTACGTACAGCTAAGGAACCTGCTGGAAATGTAAATAGTATCTCTTCAGCCCTCTCATAGTAGATTCTATTTCAATACAACACTATTTACGAATCAGGTAAAATGGATTAGCTGGAAATTTTCAACTAGCTTATTCCACGATGAGCAGACTGTTTTTTATGTACCTATTCATACTATAGACTAGATGGGTTCTACATCTGTAAATGATCTCAATCGTCAATCATTCTATATCTATCTCAAATTATAGATCATTCTATGGAGCTATATTTCAGTCCTAGATCTGTCTATATAAGTACTTCGTCCCACCTACTTTAAGATCTATGTATGGATCTATCTATCAATCTCTCCATCCATATGCCTATTTATTTATCCATTATCGATCGGTGTATATAGTAAACAGATCGGTCTGCTATCTATTCTTTTATATGTACATATATCTAACACTTGCATATCTTTTAGTTAATCTCAATTTCAAATACAATAAATAAAGAGATTACATTTTAATTTAAATTTCAACATATTTATTGATGTAATTCAAAAAATTAAATATAAGTTATCGTTTATAATTATTACGGCTTACAATGCAAACATTTATTTGCAGTTTAGCGGTTGTTTTCTTTTTTTAATTTCTTTTCATTTTGTGTTTTTTTTTCTTAGTTTTTGTTTTTATATATTTCTCCCCTCTCGCTTGGCCTTGCTCGCATGTTTTAATTATTCAGATTTTTATTGCGTTTTTTGTCTGTTTCATTAATTGTTTCATATTTTTAGTGAAATCAATATCAGTTTATATATATACATATATATATATAAATATAAATATATATATACACATATATATATATATATATATATAAACGTTTTTATATGCATATTTTTACACGCGAGAAACATTTGAATGTGTGTCTATGTGTGTGTGTGTGTGTATTGCATTATATACATATATAATATATATTTTTGCATTTTTATATCAGATATATATATATATATGTATATTTTTATACATATACATATACATATATATAGTTTTGTTTTGTTTTTGCTTTATTAGGCTAAGTGTTTTGCTCTTTTGTGTGAGTGTGTGTATTTATATATATATATATATGAAAATTGGCGTGTGTGTATATATGTGTGTGTGTGTGTGTGTGAATTCCATTTAGATATATCTTTCATTTTAATGTTTGCTTTGTTTTCGTCATCGTCTTAAATGTTTAGTATTGAATTTAAATTAATTATTAGAAACATCCTAGCTTCCGATTCCGCTTCCATCTCGTCCTTCGTTTCACATCTTTTCATCTGTATGGATATTGGTTTGCTCTGTTTCAGTTTCATTTCATCTTGTGTTTTTCATTCTGCTGCTGTTTGTTTTTAACTCTTGCCACCCAGTTGTTTGCTTTACTTGTATTTGTATTTGTATTTGTATTATTATTATTTATCTGCCTTTCAGCTGAATTACTCGGTGATGGGAGGTTTGCAGTTCGGTTTCTCTTTTCTCCTTATCGCGATCGTTGCGCGGTTCCAACTGTTCCAGCATCAAGGCGGGATTCGGCTGACCCTGATGGGTCTTCTGCTTCAGCATTGTCCAGTCATAGATGTAGTCATACTGATGGTTCAGCGTTCGGAACAAAATGCTAAGCGTCAAAAGAAAGGAGAGTGAAAAGAAACATTTAGAAATTTGCTGCTTGCATAGCGATCGATTGAGGTATAGACTATTTACAATTTAGCTATATCTCACTGTATCTACAGATATCATATATATATCCATCAATATATGCTATATATTTTGCTTAATTTCTATCTATCCATCGTTATATCTTTGTATGCATCTATGTCTGGCTATCTATGAATAGAACCATCCATCCATCCATCCAAATGTTCTGAGCTGTCCATCTCCTGGTCTATCCACAGATACACTTCCCAAACATTCTATCTATCTATCGTCTCTTATTCATCACTGATAGCTTATCTGCCAAAATTCACGAATCTTTCTACCATCCATCTATCACGTACTCTTCGTCACTCATAGCTCAACTACTTTCGTATCTATCATATCATATCATTTTCTTTGTCAGCGTTTGATTCAAATAATTTGTAGACAATCTGAGACAATCCACTTTTTGTCGTAGTATTCTCCGAATTCTCAATTTCTAGAATCTCCAACAATTCTTGAAAAGCTATTGAACTAAGCTGATCTTAAACTAGAATACTATTCCTGTCTATATCTCCTCGAGTCGAGTCGAGCTTAAGCAGACAACGAGACAGCTAAGAGAAGCGATAAGGCTGGCAACTAACCGGAACAATTGACGTAGGTACATGTAGTCGGGCTGTTCATCGAAACGCAAGCTACGACAATAGTTCAAGTACATGGAGAACTCGGCCGGTGAGCCCTTGCAGAGCACCTCGATGGGCGTGGACATCTTTTTCTCAGAGATTTTATCATATTTCTGCTGCTTATTGTTGGCCTTCATGCCCTGCCAGGGCAGGACGCCCCGATTGAAGTACATCATCACATAGCCAAGCGATTCCATGTCGTCGCGACGGGACTGCTCGATGCCCAAATGGGCATTGATCGAGGCATAGCGGGCTGTGCCCGTTAGGTTCTTCTCCTCGCGGTACGATATATGCAGGCGACTGTTGGCGTCGCGATATTTCTTGGCCAGGCCAAAGTCAATGAGGAACAGCTTGTTGCAATGCCGTCCGATGCCCATCAGGAAGTTATCCGGCTTGATGTCGCGATGGATGAAACACTTGAGATGTATATACTCTAGACGCCCGATCATCTGGTCGACCAGCATCAGTACGGTCTTAATGGTAAAGTGGCGCGTGCAAAAGTTGAATAGATCCTCCAGCGATGGCCCGAGCAGATCCATGACCAAAGTGTAAAAGTTCTTCTCCTTGCCATGATGGCGAATTCGTGGAAATCCAACGCCTCCGCTCAGCACACGATACAGTTTCGCCTCGTACAGCAGCTGGGGATGGCGGGCATGAGCGCTCTCCATCTTGATGGCCACCTCCTCGCCGCTCTGGATGCTCATGCCCAGATAGATGTCGCCAAAGGAGCCGCTGCCTGTAATACACAAAGCCATTTAATACAACATCAATTTATGTCTAACGGCTAATCAAGTATAAAGTGGCTAAATTGAGTCAAATACCTGAAAGTTTATGTTTACATTGAGGCAAAAGTAGTAGCAAATATTTACTTAATTATATCTTGAGAGTTTCTTTATAACTCTGCTATGGCAAATCATATTAGCTACAGTTCGATAAACAGTTTCGCGAAGTTTATACAATAAAGCAGCTCTGGAAATTAATACGATATGAAGTGGCTAATGTGATACGATTCATGATAAAGAAACTACCCAGATGTTAAGTTATTTATAAACATAAAGCTAATATTTCAGCTCTATCAGTAAATATCATACAGAACCACACATATGCACCGAAGCTTTGAAATAATACTTATGAAGCTCTATAGTTATATATAGCATATAGATGAGATATATGGGCTTGAAATAGGTTTTAGCTTTATAGTCAAATCTACGATACTTTCAAATAAAGACTATGGATTTGAACTATATATAAGAGAACAGACACGTGAAGTTGTATTTAACAAAGGCAAAACTTAATATACATATATAGTAGCAGCTGTAGCATATTGCTATATATGAAGGCTACGTAATGCTCTCAGTCTATATATGTATATGTGGAGCATATTGCTTTAATTGGTCTAAGCTTTCTTAACCGTTTTCAACAAAAGATCTATTTGATATTGTTATAACAAGCCTATAGAGTTATGCGAGCTGTATATACAACTCTTATTGTTCTTATAAATATGGTTTCACATACACACAGTTGTATGTATGTGTAAACAAAAGAGGTGGAGAACAAAAAGCATATGAATGACAGTTGCTATGATAGCCCAGTGTTTACATTATGAGATTTCAATCAGTATCTGATTACGAATGAGCGCAGCAGCTATGCAAAGTTTGTTTAATTCAATTGAAAGCGGAGGATTTCCAGTTGAGCCTATGGTGGTTATACGAGATATACTTTGTATATATACAGTTATGGGCCTGAGTTATGGTCCTAAAAGTGTTTGGGCTGATTCTGCGAATGATGTAAACAACAGTCCTGAATGAATATGTATTTATAATATATGTAGATACACACATACATACATATACATGTACATACATATATGTGGCGACTTACCAATCTTGCGTATCACCCGATATTTGCCGCCGATTATAATCTGGGAACGATGTTCCTTCATCATCCGCAAGTTGTCCATGTTGGGATAATGGCTACGCCGCGTGCTCGCTGCTATTTAACACTATGCAACGCTACTTCTTCTTAGTGTTGTTCTCTTTTATTTTGTTATTGCATATACATATATATATATATGTATATATATTTAAACAAATATATATATATACATATATATAAATATATACATATATCTATATATATATATTTGATTTTAACTTATAGACGAAATCTGTTGAAAGCGTAAAAGTAAAAGAAAAACAATAACTGTATTCAATTGTTGATTTTGTATTATTATTTTCTTGTTTGTGATTTTTTTGTTTTGTTTATTGGCGCCAACGGAGCAAAAGGCATAAGCACAAGCACTTTCTTTTCGAACGTTTTTTTTTCAGTTATTTGTTGTTGCTGTGTCCGTTCGTTCGTTTGTTATTGCACACACACTCACATATATACATATGCATAGATGTGTATATATACACACGCTACACACTTGCTGTATTGTTTTGTTATGATTTTCGCTGCACTCTCTTTGGCATTTATGCTTTTTTAAGCGATTCGCTTCCAAAAAAATTTAAATAAATATAAAACCTTAAAGGGCAGGAGCATTTGCCTGCAAATATTGCGCATTTTCATAGCGAAATTAACATTTTGAATCGATAGTCGATATACTGAATGCGTGCGCGTGTGCATATGTTTGTGCAAGTGCTGGACAACAGCAACAACAACAGGCATAGGCTTATAGTGAGGAGCGGTATCAGGTGGCCCCCTGGCAGGAGACATAAACAGACTGTGTTGTTCGATTATTTATTTTCATAATTGCCAATTTCTAAATATGTGAATAGAGCCATTGATACGCGATAAACAAGTGCGACAACGAGTCACCCAGCTACAATGACAGGTATAGAACAATAACAACAACAGCGTCAACGGGACAACTACATGCTCCGCTTCTTTTACCCCGTTGGAATGCACTTTACACACACACACACACACACACACACATGTGCGTACATTATATGCAAACGCAGCACCACCAACACTTATGCATTGGTGTACATGTACACATACACACGCACGCACACAGCTGCAGCCAGTTTCCACTACTGCACCTTACATGTTTCTTTTCCGTCGCTTTTATTTGACACAAGAGAAAAAAAAATTAAGTCAAATTTTGGCCCGCATTTGAACGCATGCTGCGCTTTGTTTTACATTTTCGTAGATCGTTTGCAGCAAAGTTGTTCAATTTTGTTCTTCCATTTCTTTCCTTGCTCGGTAATTTCTGTATTTTGGCATCGAATCTTACCACGAAACGTTAGCGAACATCAGTGAAACGGTTTAAAACTGCTGTGTTGGGTGTTTCTCAAGGTTGGCTTTTTACTATTGTACGAGGGGGGCCAAAACGAATGACAAAAAAAAAAAAAAATTATTATATATATGCAAGTGTATGCGTGTGTGTGTGTCTGTGTGTTTATGTGTATGTATATATGTGTGAGTATGTGAAATTTCGTAGGAAATTTGCGTCTGTGACAGCGAGGTGACCCGATAATGCACTCGAATCTTTCGCGTGAATGTCTTTTATCACTCTACATACGCGCACAACGAAAAAAAAGAGGAAATATGTGTTTTTATTAACTAAAATAAAATGGTTAGACTCCAGCAAAAATGCTTTTGCTAGTGCTGACAGCCAGCGATACACACGCACGACTATCGACTATTACAATACGATACCACGATACTATCGTGGTTATGCAGCACTGCACTGGTGTGGCTGTTTTGCGCTATTATTGATATTGCCATTGACTATCGTCACGATAGTTATTGATATTGCCATTGACTATCGTCACGATAGTCAATGGCAATATCAATAACAGCGCAAAACAGCCACACTAGTGCAGTGCTGCATAGCGCCGTATGTACATTTATCGCGCAGTGGTTTCTTGGCGTTTCTTTTGGCAGGCACTGCCACACTGTCGCTAGCTTTAAAATTGATAGGTAACGATCCAAAAAATCAATTTTTGTATATGTACATATGTTTTCTTATGTAAATAAGTAGCCACACACAATTTGGGTGCCTAAGTAATTATTGCTGTATTCTATAGGGCAGGCTTGCCTAATGCTAAGCTGCCTTCGAGACTGTTCTAGATGTTTTCAAAACATCATGGGTCAGCGCCAAAGAAATCGCGGCGCGCTTTTCGAAAATTGTTATACATATACATATGTATGCATGTGTGTACATATGTACATACTTAATTGTAGGCAAATATTAAGATTGCTTTTTTTTTCATGCCCAAGCCCTTGTTTTACCATAGCTTTGTACATAAACACCCAGCGAATTTTCTAGAAAACCCCATTTATTGATCAGACGAAAGCAATCGAATTTGTTATCTTTTTTTGGTCTATATATTTTTATTAAAAACATTTTTTTGTATGGTTTTTTTGTTTTTTGGTTTTGTTTTTGGTTTTTTTTGTTGTTTGTTTTTTTGTTTGTAAATAACGTGACGACTTGAAAACAGAAATTAAATAAGTGTACTTTACTCGTAATGTAGTAGAAAGTGTTATAAAAGCAATATTACAATAACTGTGGTAGAATTGGCTCCTAAAATAGATATTTTACAACTGATACCACTTTTTGTCTTTATATTTAAGCATTAATTGATGCGCTGTACCGCTGAAATCTTGAGCTGTATTGGCCATACGCTCCGCGCGCTCCTCCAACAAATTCAATTTCTCGCCGCGCTCCATCGCCAGCTGATGGGCCCGACTGATCTCCGAGGCGGCCGTCGATGCCCGTTGGCCCAGCTGCTCCAAGTTGGGGCCGGGTATATGACGCGCAACCGAACGATTTGCTTTCCCGCTTTGTTCACCAACTATCGGGGAGAGAGTTCAAAGAATGGGTATTACTACAAAAGATATCTGAGATTTACGCTTATAATAAAACGTCAAAGACATAGATGGATGTAAGAGTGTTTCGAAGATATAGATTCTCTTCATTTTTTTGCTCCTCTGCCTTTAACTGCTTTTTGCTCTTTTCTTATTCTTTTTATCTGCTCTTTTTGGTCTCAGATTCTCAATTCCCTCCCTTCTGTTCTCTTTTCCTTTTTTTCTTTATGGTTTTCCCCTCCCCTCCTATCACTCCAATCGTCCCTCTTCTCCCCCTTCTCCGCATATTTTCAACGCTCTCGCCCATTCTTTCTCCCCTTTTTCTATTCTTTTCCATTCTCTTCAACTGATAAAAATATGGATATTTATCTATTACTTACACAACTCTTCGCGATCCAAAAGTTTGGCTCCACCGCCAAATAGACCCTTAAAGAAACCCTCCTTCGGCTGTTCGGGCATTTCGTGTACCGTATATAAATCACCCATCATCTCCAAAATAAATTGACTATATGAAAAGAGACAGATATATGAATATATTATAGATGATAAATGTTGTTAATCTCAATTAGCTCATACCAAAATTCCGATGATATCGTGAATTTCTGAATTTCGGTGGGCGATGCCATGTACAATCCATGACCTTTATGACTAAAGCAAAAGATTTTTGATATTCTGCAGTGGATGAGAAGAATCCGATTAAAATATGCCACGTATATACATAGATCGATTTGTCAGCTTACTGAGTTGTATCTTCATGAACAATGATCTGTTGACCCCATATCGAAAGCATTGGATCCACAATTCCCTGTTTACATTTGGTTTGAAAACTGCAGAAAAATATATTAAGTTTACATCAAATCGAATACGAACATTTCGAATATACTTTGAACGCACCTTAAGTCCATAAGCGGTAAGAAATCAGTATCCAATAACAGTTTTAGACTAGGAAGACTATGTACCATTAAATGGCCATTCGAAAGATAGGTTGCTAAGCAAGAGCCATCTGTAGGGGATGGAAATCGAATTAGAAACCTGGTTTGTGGAAGATATAAATAGATACCCTTGCAAATACATCAACGAGGCCTACACAAGTATCGATTTATGGCTTATCGATTTGCAAAATAGGTAATAATTTCATTGAACAAATTTAGATATAATTGTAACGATCTGAGGGAGAAAACTCTCCCTCCTTGTAAACAGGGGGCATAGTTTCTATTAAGGCATATCTAGTTTCTTTCTGCACCATAAAGGTTCCGATTTTTTCTTATCGATTACGAATTACAGAAATAATCGATAAATCGATCACAATTGAATTGATCAAACAGAGTGTAGTCAACTAGTAGGCAAATTTGGGAAATCTATAGATAAATGCTTTTGGTTTGTTGCTGCAAGAAGCGATATCAGTAGAAAAGTAGGGCATATCGATTAGTTAGCCTAGTTGTTTCTGCTAGGGTAAATGCAGTTGTTGCTTTTCATTTTATGAACCTTTCATCGTGATAGTTTCTGCCTTGACTGCGAAATCCATTTCCGATAATTGTATGCGATTGATGCAGCACTGATTGGCCACATCAAAGACCTTTGTCTGCTTTTCGCTAGCGATAACTATATATTGTCGATCGGTGAGTGTTTCCAGCCCGGTGCTAACGCTGCCGCTGATGCCGCTGCTGCTGGCGCTGCTGCTGCTGATGCCGCCGCCGCTGCCGCCGACACCGGCGCCGCCACCGCCCGTTGCACTTCCGCTGCCACTGCTACCCGTTGCGCCTGCTCCACTCGCCGCTGATGCAGCGCCTCCAGCACCAGCTCCAGCTGTGCTGCCCGCCGCAGCTGCGCTACCAGCACCGCCAGCAACCGAAGTGTTTGATATTGTATTGGCAGTTGTTGGTGTAAATGTGGGGCTGGTGCGGCTGCTGCTCTTAGTGGGCGTGCCTAAATGGAGTAGACGGGAAAAACAAACAGCGATATATATCGATTGTTAAACCTGCTCATTCGCTTTTCGTTAACAGTTACGATCTTTCTTGTCCCGATTCTCGTCGCGCCAAGGCTCAAATGTATAGGGTATGATCGAGCCATACGAGTCTAAAAAAGACATGGAAGTTATGGAACCTTTGAGTTGTACCACGGGTCCACCTAAACAAAATTAATGGTATTAGATATGTGTATGTAAAATGAGACAGAGAGACAGGGTGCGTGAGTGTACGGGGGCTACACTATGGCTCACCGTTTATTGTAACCAACACTGGCTGCGATTTGCGCACATCGCGCTCCGGCATTGTTATGAACAATGTCAATATTGAACCGAAACTAGTTCCAATCCATAAAGTAGGAACAAGTGTCAAAATATCTGAAAAGCAAATCAAAAAGATATTCGATATACATATAAGGATACGGCGAAGATTTTTTTTTTTACATAAGTTTTATTTCAATATTTTCTATTGCATATTTCTATAGGACACTTTGATTTCCCTTTAAAGTATGCTATATATGTAAATACACATTTAGCCATATGGAAATGGAAAACTTTTGAATAGATCTCGACTTACCATTGCGTTTTGCATAACTCTCGATAAAAGCTAAACAGGTAACAGATTCAGAGGAAGACATATCAATGCTTGACATTGATGACGATCTGGATCTCGAGAAGGTGCCATCTAATTTATCTGCAAGTCAGTTTTTGTATGAGGAAATAAATCGATTAATTCAATAAATTAATGCAAATATGCATAGATATGCACATGTATATATATATATGTATATATATATACGTATGTGTATATCGATCATTAGATAACGGTACAGCAAAGAGAGTGGCAAACGATTACAAAATACAAATTTTTTATATAGAGAATTTTTCGGAATTTAGAAAGAATGAGGCAGAAATAGAGAAAGCGAAAGATATATAGAG